>CAKALG010011160.1:0-16119 GCA_916700815.1 Helicolenus hilgendorfi
AAACAGAGGAAGAATTTCCTCATAAATCTGACTGTCTGTGTGTGTGTGTGTGTGTGTGTGTGTGTGTGTGTGTGTGTGTCTGTCTGTCTGTCTGTCTGTCTGTCTGTCTGTCTGTCTGTCTGTCTGTCTGTCTGTCTGTCTGTCTGTACAAAACATCATCACTTCATCCTTATATCCTGTTATACATTAGTGTGACAGTGTTATAATTAGCATGAATTATTGAGTTATGACCAGGAATGTTTTGTGAGGTCACAGTGACCTTTGACCTTTGACTTCAGACTTTAGTGGATGTCCCCACAGTGTTGCATGATGGGAGAATACTGTTGGAACATGGATGCTGAATTAGTTTTCCAGGTTTGTGAGGTTTCCAGACCAGCAGCAGATTCTGGTTCTGGTTAGAACCCGGCCGGCGGTGTGATTCCCAGCAGGCAGTGACAGTTTTCCAACCGCTCCATCATTACCCAGAGTGCACTGCTGCCCTGCGCTCAGATCTCCGTCCAACACAAACATGTTTCAATCAGGTTTAATGACTCAGTGGAGCACGGCGGCCCTCAGAGTGTGACTGAGAAAATTCCTGTTTCCATACACCAATTTCACTTTAGAATAAGAGCACACCACCTCAGAGAGTCACTGAGAAACTTCCTGTTTCCACAGACTAATTTCACTTCAGAATAAAAGCACACCACCTCAGACTGTCACTGAGAAACTTCCTGTTTCCACAGACTAATTTCACTTTGGAATAAAAGCACGCCACTGAATAAAAAGCAAAGAGATCCAGTTTACTAAGATATAAATCAGAACTTTCCGTAGAAGAGACGGTATTTGGGGTTTTATCTGCTTTCAAAATGACTTGTAAATTCAATTCAATTAAATTCAAATAACTTTATTTGTCCCCGAGGGGCAATTGTAGAAGCTCGTAGAGTAGTACAATTAACAACACAAAACAGGAAATTTTGAAACATCTTAAAAGTTAAAAATAATGAAGGATATAACGTAACACGAGCGATATATACAATAAATAACAGACTGATAGATAAAAGAAAAAGAAAAGAAAACTACTCTCCGAGCCGACCGGTCACCACACGGGCAGTGACCCGGAAGTCGTCATTCCGTTCATCAAAGATGAATACGGAGCTTCAGAGGAAAAACAACACTCAGCAATCAGAGTGGCAACAGGACCAACAGCTGCAACATTCACCATGTCTTATATTTGATGTTTACAGCTGTTTTATTGCCTCTTGTCTGTAGTTAAATAGCTTGAACTGCCTCCTGGTTCAGTCACATTCAATCACTGTGATCACATCATCAATAAGTGTGCTTCAACTGAGGTATATTTCTGTTGTGATGATTATTAATACTAATAAACACACCTGTGTGTCATCAGGAGAAATGACTCTTATGTATTATAACATCATCAGACAGCAGAAGCCACATATTTAATGAGGGAGGAAGTTGTTTAAACTGTCATCTGGTAACTAAATAATCAATAATAATAATACTAAAAAAATAATCAGATGAGATGCATCAGGATCTCAGTGATGTGATTGATGGATGGACCATCACAGCCGACCTTCACTTTTTACGCTTTCAGTACACAGACTTTATATAAAACAAAATGTAGAATTAAGATGGAGGGAAGCTCACTGACAAACAGACAGAGGTTAGTTTAAAGCAACTGTGGTGCCGCCTGGTGGTCGTAGGCAGAATTGCATTACATATATACATATACACATATACTGTATACATGTATATGTCTCAGGGCTGGAATATTCACCTATCTCCTGATTCGGTTCTATCACAATACTTGGGTGCCCATTCAATATGTATCATGATTTTCAAGTATTGCGATTCGATATTATGATTTATTGAGATTTTTGTTAACTTTTTTAACACTAAAACTACTTGAAGCTGATAATACTTGTGTACTTTTACTACTGATACTTTAACTACATGAAGCTGATAATACTTGTGTATTTTCATCTTTAAATATATGGAGCTGTTATTACTTGTGTACTTTTATTATTGATACTTTAACTACAAGAAGCTGAGAAAACTTGTGTACTTTTACTACTGATACTTTAACTATATGAATGAAGCTGATAATACTTGTGTACTTGTACTGCTGATACTTTAACTACATGAATGAAGCTGATAATACTTGTGTACTTGTACTGCTGGTACTTTAACTACATGAAGCTGATAATACTTGTGTACTTTTACTACTGATACTTTAACTACATGAATGAAGCTGTTATTACTTGTGTACTTTTACTATTGATACTTTAACTAAATGAAGCTGATAATACTTTTGTGTTCAATTACTATTGATACTTTAAATATATGAATGAAGCTGAACATACTTCTGTACTTTTACTACTGATACTTTAACTACATGAAGCTGATAATACTTGTGTACTTTTACTACTGATACTTTAACTACATGAATGAAGCTGTTATCACTTGTGTACTTTTACTATTGATACTTTAACTAAATGAAGCTGATAATACTTGTGTACTTTTACTACTGATACTTTAACTACATGAATGAAGCTGTTATCACTTGTGTACTTTTACTATTGATACTTTAACTACATGAAGCTGATAATACTTGTGTACTTTTACTGCTGATACTTTAACTACATGAAGCTGATAATACTTGTGTACTTTTACTACCGATACTTTAACTACATGAATGAAGCTGTTATCACTTGTGTACTTTTACTATTGATACTTTAACTACATGAAGCTGATAATACTTGTGTACTTTTACTGCTGATACTTTAACTACATGAAGCTGATAATACTTGTGTACTTTTACTACCGATACTTTAACTACATGAATGAAGCTGTTATCACTTGTGTACTTTTACTATTGATACTTTAACTACATGAAGCTGATAATACTTGTGTACTTTTACTGCTGATACTTTAACTACATGAAGCTGATAATACTTGTGTACTTTTACTACCGATACTTTAACTACATGAATGAAGCTGTTATCACTTGTGTACTTTTACTATTGATACTTTAACTACATGAAGCTGATAATACTTGTGTACTTTTACTGCTGATACTTTAACTACATGAAGCTGATAATACTTGTGTACTTTTACTACCGATACTTTAACTACATGAATGAAGCTGTTATCACTTGTGTACTTTTACTATTGATACTTTAACTACATGAAGCTGATAATACTTGTGTACTTTTACTGCTGATACTTTAACTACATGAAGCTGATAATACTTGTGTACTTTTACTACCGATACTTTAACTACATGAATGAAGCTGTTATCACTTGTGTACTTTTACTATTGATACTTTAACTACATGAAGCTGATAATACTTGTGTACTTTTACTGCTGATACTTTAACTACATGAAGCTGATAATACTTGTGTACTTTTACTACCGATACTTTAACTACATGAATGAAGCTGTTATCACTTGTGTACTTTTACTATTGATACTTTAACTACATGAAGCTGATAATACTTGTGTACTTTTACTGCTGATACTTTAACTACATGAAGCTGATAATACTTGTGTACTTTTACTACCGATACTTTAACTACATGAATGAAGCTGTTATCACTTGTGTACTTTTACTATTGATACTTTAACTACATGAAGCTGATAATACTTGTGTACTTTTACTGCTGATACTTTAACTACATGAAGCTGATAATACTTGTGTACTTTTACTACCGATACTTTAACTACATGAATGAAGCTGTTATCACTTGTGTACTTTTACTATTGATACTTTAACTACATGAAGCTGATAATACTTGTGTACTTTTACTGCTGATACTTTAACTACATGAAGCTGATAATACTTGTGTACTTTTACTACCGATACTTTAACTACATGAATGAAGCTGTTATCACTTGTGTACTTTTACTATTGATACTTTAACTACATGAAGCTGATAATACTTGTGTACTTTTACTGCTGATACTTTAACTACATGAAGCTGATAATACTTGTGTACTTTTACTATTGATACTTTAACTACATGAAGCTGATAATACTTTTGTGTTCTTTTACTATTGATACTTTAAATATATGAATGAAGCTGAACATACTTCTGTACTTGTACTACTGATACTTTAACTACATGCAGCTTATATTACTTGTGTACTTTTACTACTGATACTTTAACTACATGAAGCTGATAATACTTGTGTACTTGTACTGCTGATACCTTAACTACATGAAGCTTATATTACTTGTGTTCCAGTTGCACGTTGATCATCAATTAATCAATCAATCAATCAATCAATCGATCGATGATGACGTGAATTTGACGTCTCAAACTGTCATACATGATAAAAAGAGATCAATAATGAGTTTAATCGATACGGAGACACTCTGACTGATGACCCTGAAGTGACCGACCTCACTCAGTTGAGCCGTTAAAACGGTTTGTGTCGGTTAACCGTCAGTCTGACGTTCATTGAGCCGTTAGCATGGTAACGCTAGCAGCAGTTACCGTGTGATTTAACCGTGTTTCTGTGTGTGAATGAGACCGACGGACGGCCGGTGAACCGCCTCGGTTCGGTATGAACGGAGACTCACCAGAACCACCAGACAGTCGGTGCTGACGGACGGTAGACCCCAGTCTCCTTCCCAGCAAAACAACTCATCGGGCGCCGCCATCTTCAACCGGAACAGATGACCTTTCACACCGGAAGTGGAGCTCAATCCCGTTTACCACCAGAATAAAATACAGAGATTCCTCTACCGAAGTAAAAGTATGAGAAAAAAAAAGTTTTAAAATACCTCAAGTACGAGTCCTGCATCCAACATATCACTTCAGTAAAATCAAAATGTAGTAAAAGTATAAGTAGGAATGCACACAAGTATTACCAGCTTCATGTAGTTAAAGTATTAGTAGTAAAAGTACACAGCTGTTCAGCTTCATGTAGTTAAAGTATCAGCAGTAAAAGTACACAAGTATGACCAGCTTCATGTAGTTAAAGTATCAGCAGTAAAAGTACACAAGTATTATCAGCTTCATGTAGTTAAAGTATCAGCAGTAATAGTACATAAGTATGACCAGCTTCATGTAGTTAAAGTATCAGCAGTAAAAGTACACAAGTATTATCAGCTTCATGTAGTTAAAGTATCAGCAGTAAAAGTACACAAGTATGTTCAGCTTCATGTAGTTAAAGTATCAGCAGTAAGAGTAGACACGTATGTTCAGCTTCATGTAGTTAAAGTATCAGAATAAAAGTAGACACGTATGTTCAGCTTCATGTAGTTAAAGTATCAGAATAAAAGTGCACAAGTATTATCAGCTTCATGTTAAAGTGAGAAACGTTTACTTCCTGTTTTCTGCAACGTGAGACATCTTTGCTGGATGTTTCCAGTCTTTCAAAACTCAGTTTCTCACTTTTCACAGTGAAGACATTTTCACAGTGAAGACATTTACATTTGCTATGAGAGGAAAACAGAAGTGAAAAACAGATTGAAATAGATTCCAATGACTGACGTGTTTGTGTTTTAATAAAGCCCCAAAAAGTGTTTTTCAAATCTCATCTCTCAATGAAATTATTCTTTATTTATATACAAGACAAAACATTTACTTACATATAATTCAATAAATTACAAAAAAGTATAATTAATTCAAAAGTAAAACAGCGAGGTAAAAAAAATCCAAATCAAGTCAATAAATTCATAATCACTACAAACAAAATACTATTTCACAGATAAAAAGTTGAAGGAAGCAGACTGTGTCCAACTACAAATCCCAGAGAGCATCGCTGTTAGAATCGTCCAATCAGAGAGCTTCAGACTTTCAGATCAGTTCAGCAGTTGTGTTGCAGAGTTTTTATTTTTTTAAGAAAGTATTTTGTAATAATAGCAAGTCTGCAAGGAGTCTAGTACAATATAGACAGAGTTAGAAACAAAAATGAATATTGAATATTATATTTATATATGTATACACTCACTCCACAGGAACCTCCTGTGTTTCTTTGTTGTGTAATATTGATAATAAAAGGAATAAAGTTTACAGTATGAAAGATATTTACATCACCGGCTAGTTTCATGAAGACATTTTGGGTCTTTAGTTCAGCACGCTAGATGTTCTGATTAGTTTAATTTAACATAATTAATGAACACCTTAAACTTCATGCTGCTGTACTCAAAGTTGCCTGACGTCTCGTCATCAGATGGTTTCTCTTCAGCCCCGGCTGACTACTGCGCTGTAGATGATAGCGCCCTCCGCCTCCTCCGCTGGCCTACAAATAAATAAGTAAAAAGTAGTAATAAATAAATAAATGAATGAATGTATAAATAAATAAATAAGTAAATAAATGAATGAATGAATAAATAAATAAGAAAATAAATAAATAAATACATAAAAAGATAAATAAATAAGTAAATAAGTAAGTAAATAAATAAATACGTAAATAAATAAATGAATGAATGTATGAATAATTAAATAAGTAAATAAGTACGTAAATAAGTAAATAAATACGTGAATAAATGTATGAATAAATAAATAAATTGTGTTCTATGGTACCTAGCCTGGTTCTTGTGTTCTACAGTACTTGGCCTGGTTCTTGTGTTCTACACTACCTGGCCTGGTTCATGTGTTCTACACTACCTGGCCTGGTTGTTGTGTTTGAACTGGACCGAGGCGTAGCTGACGTCCTCCACGGCCCAGCTGGGTTCCTGTTGATGCTGCTCAGCAGGCAGCAGGACGTTACTATAGATGTTATCAGGAGGCTGGAGACCACAGACGAAGAAGAAATGAGGAAGGGCGACGCTTCTCAAGTGTTATCTGTTTAAAGCTGTTAAATATGTCTCTACAAGAAGGTGATGAAGAACTCATTAACCAGTAATATTACCAGTATTTAATATATTTAATATACCAGTATTTCCCCATTCTTCAGCTTCAGCTGCCAGCCTGCAGATATCTTATTAAAAAACTGAACACATTTGGAATAAAAATACATTTTGGAAAAGAAAAAAGGTCAACATGAGTGTAACAAACTAAATGTGAACACATTATAATCTAGAAGAATCACTGATTGGCTGCTCAGGATGAGTTAGTAATGATGAACCAGCAGCAGGACACATGAGGCTGTTCACTAAACCATAAACCCCTTCCTCCATCCTTATCCTCCTCACTTGAACAAAGGACAATATGGGCAGAACAAGGGGTAAAAAAAAAGAAAAAAGAAAAGTGATAATAGAAATAAAGATCAAATGCATTATGTCTGACAGTGAGCCGGTTCCTCCCGTTAATAACTCACCTTTTGTTCCGCCTCACCTCCCATAGCTGGCTGACCTTTATCTGCTGCTGCTGCTCGCTTCCTGCAAATACAACAATAGAATACAACAATATGGCCACAATAAAACCAGCAAATACAACAATACAATACAACAATATGACCACAATAAAACCAGCAAATACAACAATAGAATACAACAATATGACCACAATAAAACCAGCAAATACAACAATACAATACAACAATATGACCACAATAAAATCAGCAAATACAACCATACAATACAACAATATGGCCACAATAACACCAGCAAATACAACAAACCTACATTATATATGTATATATTTTTTTAACAATGACATTTGAAGATAGTAAGACAATGGTACAGTAATAAATAATGTAACAGGTTGAATTCATGAGCTGTGTAATGAGACAGTTTGATTAAAATACCTTTTGATGAAGACCAGAACGAGAGCGAAGACAAGCAGCAGGACACCAAACACCACAGCGACTGTCAGATACAGGTAACCCTGTCTTCCAAGTCCTCCATTTTGTCCTGTTAAACACACCAGACTTTAATAAAGAGGCTCGTTATGAACCTACAGTAAACGTTAAACATCAGGCTAACACGAAGCATTTACAACTCAACATCTAAACCTTCACTTTCTCTGTCAACTTGTCAAAATAAGACTACATCCTCACTAAACATCAGACAGCCACGTAGACGGGTACTTCACATAAAGTCAATGCCACGCCTCCTTTTGGCCATACGCGGTCTCCCTGATTCTGCTGGTCCCTAAAGGAGGGTTCAGACGCTGCTAATTGATCCGACTAGAACTTATTAGTTTGTGTTAGGGGGACCTCTTTATTGTGGCTCTGGTCTCAGTTTGGTGTCTGACTGAACCCCCTGAAAATGTTTGCAGATAAAGATGGATCAAACAAACCTTCCTCGTCAGCCTCCACATACAGGCTGTACGGTGGGGACGGTGTGCCGGCGTCCTTAAATCCACAGGTGTAGTTCCCAGAATTCTTTGCAGTCAGAGTGGCGAACTGGAGGGTGGGACCAGACTCAGGGAGGTCGTGGCCATCTCTGAACCAGGTGAACTTCAGTTGGTGGAAAGTACACGTTGTAGTAGGCCTACAGTTCAGAGTGACTGATTCACCTTCTTTAAACTCTCTGTTACCGGAGCTCTCTATCTTCATTGAAGTCTGATCTGAAACACATTTAAAATGTTAGTTTGCAGTTTCAATACATTATACTGTGATTATGAATGATGATTTGAGACTTGTTAGACATTTATCATCACTTCAATCACCACGATTACTACATTAACATTATTATTGGGTAAACAATAGTTAATATATTTATTTGGCAGTAATATTAGAATGAAAACAGATGAGACTCTACCGACTGCTTACTGAAGAAGTTACACTGTGGAAGGAGGAAAGATGACAGATGTGTCTTTTAGAGGCGGATTCATCCACACCTAACTAGAATGAATCTCAAACCTACGATCAGATACGATTTTTTTTACTTTGCTTTTCTAAGATCAGAAGTCTGATCCACCAAAGACACATGAAAGGACTGAGGGGCCACTAAACCTGCACAAGACAAAAACAAACCATGTAATTCTCAAAGCTCCCAAAGGGTGAAATGCACCTCTAACTGTGACAGCGTGATATTTGCACCTATTTAAATGAGTTAATGTGAAAACATTTGGTGCAAAATTGTTCCCTTTCAATGCAAATGAGCCTCATTGCCAAAAAACAGTCCAATTCAGAAAGATCAGCGCTGATCTTTGCTGTTGTTCTGCCTACTGTGTTTTTGGCCGACGCCATCTTGGTTATTTGGAACCAGAAGTGACATGAGAGGGTGGAGCTAAATACAACCGAACGCTGAATAAGACATTTTTAGGCGACCAAAATGTTATAAATAACTCTGATGAAGTGAAAACACACTGTGAAAGGGTTAAAGTTGTAAGACGAAAACACGGACAACTCCCAGACTGGACAACGCCCTAAAGCATCCCCTGCTTTATGGTCTATTTGACTGTAAATGGGACCATCATTTATTAAATGAACATCATGCTGTATTGAAGAAGACTTGAAACTATCAATTGAGACCATAAACTCATGTTTACAATGTTTACTGAGGTAATAAATCCAGTGAAAAGTAGGGTCCTTTTCTCAGACACTTCTATACAACTAGACTACTTTTGGCAAACAGAGGAGTCGTACCCTGCTGGCTATTAGAAAGTATGCAGGTTTAAGGCACTTCAGTGTTGACTTCATGTTTCATGAACATGAAGACTTGGGGGTCCAAGGGTCCAACATCATTTAAGGTCAGACCCAGTGGGCAACCTGTGGGTCTGACCTTACATGATGTTAGACCCTCTTCATGTTGTACATTAAAGGACCGGTTTACATTTTCTACAGGATCAGTGCAGTGACCACAAGTACTACACAAATACTGTTACTGGTAGTAGAGGTGGCTGTAGTGGTGTTAATGATAGTATTAATGTATTAATATTAAAATTAAAATAAAGTGATAATTTACCAGAACATGCCTAAAACCATCTGACTGTTGGACTTTTCATGCTGTAAAATGTTAAATATTATCAGGCTCATGTAAGCCACAGAATTTAGTCTATGAAAACAGAAATCTGGCTACTGCACACACACTACTGGGTTTCAGGATTACAAATGTTAATACTCAGTAACATTCAATAAGTGTGTTGGCATAACAATACGATGCTCTTACCACTGACGGTGACTTTCACTCCTTGTTGGCCAGTAAAACTTGCTATCACGATGTTAGCTTCCACTCTGAAGCGAAGAGTTCCTTCATCTTTCTTCCGTACATCTGTGATCTGTAAAGTGCAGTTTCCCTTCTTGTCTCCCAGGTATCTGTAACGAGTGTTGATGTTGGTTGAATTGCTGTCGTACACAGACGGAGTGGAGCCCTGACAGATTCCATGGTTGTGGCACCAGACGACTCTGACGATCTCTATTGAAACCTCTCTTCCGTTGTCACTGACAGATTTAAGTGGTGTGAAGGTGCAGGGGAGGGTAACAGTCGATCCTTTCACAGCACAACCAGGATCTGGATAGTTCACACTTTGACCCGCAGCACCTGGAGACAAACATGGTTGCATTAAATTAATAACAGAATTCAGTGTATCTGATTCTCTTTGTCTTTGGTCTGACTGTAAAACTAAACTACATTTACAGACCTGTGATTTGATCTCATATTAAATTGCATTTGTGGCCTTTTTCTACACTCAGACACAGAAATATTTCTGGCTTCAAACGTTGTTTTTGGTGTTCACACAGTTCACGACAGACGAGACATCTCACAGTTATTCTTGATTTGACGTGACAGTGCATCCTTCACGGAAGTTTATCACTGACCGACAAGGCCCCTTATTGGATATCAGTTATTGATTGGACGCTGAGCCGATCGGTTTGATCTGATACATCAACATCACTGGAGTTTTATACCGGAGTGAAGACAGATCACAGATTAACAGTTTTATGGTTTAGTTGTCTTCTGATTGACCATCTAGTTATAATCTGTGTTAACTGAAGGTGTGAACATCAAATGGACCATGTCGATGGTGAAGTGTTCCAGCAGCAGAAGGACCTGCAGTATCTCCGCTTCACACACGGCGGCTGAAGGTGTCTGACACTGAAAGAGCTTTATAAGACCTGACAACGAACGGACCTCAAACAACTTTCTTCATTTATTAGAAAGAGTTTTCTTTTGATCATCTGTTATTTCTCCCGTTAACTTTTATTAAGGATATAGTTGAAGTCAGAGAGAGAAGGAGGGTCTGTCTTTTACACCTTTTACATCATTTATCCTCATTTCCATTCAGTCACATGAGGCTGATAATTACTGAGCGTGGGGTTTGATATGAGTTATATCATTTACATTTTCCCTGAAACATTTAGCCTAATACATCATTTCTACTGTCAGAATATCAATAAATACAGACGCTAATAATGAATAAATAATATAAAGATATTGTGCCAGTAGAGATGGTTCCTGGTCCTCTAACCAGGACTCAGTCCACAGTAGAAATACAGACTGCAGCTGTTATTCATGTGCAGCTGTTTGTTAAACAGGTAACAGGCTACAGAGAGGAAACACTGCTACTCTACCACTGATAACTGTGTTTTTATTAGTATTAGTACAGTTCAGACATAAACAGCTGTTAAAGCCGACTGATGTCAGCTGCTGCTGTCATCAGAAATGGACGTCACTTGACGTGTATTTATTTATTTTATTTATCGAGTCATTTATTTATTTATTTAATCATTTTTGATTTTGTCAGGTTCCGTCCTCCATAATGTATACATGCAGAATGAAATGACTAAAAGCGCTCAAAGAAGTGTTTATAATAAGTGTTCAGTAATAGACACATAAAGGGAAGTGAGAATGTGAAGATGTGAAGACATCTGTGAAATCAGAGTAACCAGCAATAGAAGAAGTACTCGCATAATTTACTGCAGTAATAGTAAATAAATGAATCCTGTATTAAAAATGTTATAAAACTACCCAAGTATTATCATAAATAAATCATAAATATTATTATGATTAAAAAAATCAAACATAAATGATAAGATAAGATTTATTGTTTTATTTATTGTCCCGCTGGGAAATTGGAAAAAAATCGGGATTGTCTCCGAGCAACTGCATCACGCAACATACCAAAATCAACATCAACATACACCCATAAAACATACCGTATATCATACAAACACATGCATGAACACGCTTCAGTTCACATGTTGAGTGTGAGACAGTAGTTTTTTAAAACAATAAAAGGTAATAAAATACAGTAGCTTCAAATCATAAAATCAGGTATAATCATACCTGATAATAAATAATCAATTTACAATATATTAGTTCGCAATAAAATCATATCATACAATACCAGACCTACTCGTCATGCTTAATATTTTGATGGATGATGAAATGAAGGAATTTTTGTACCGGTTTAGATGGCAAATTGGCATAAAAGTACTTATTTGGCACAATGGCCCCTCTCAGAGCGTTACTATTATTATTATTATTATTATTATATCATTATTGTTGAAGGGATAATGTGAAAGCAGCTTTTTAATTCTGTTTTTTATTTATGTACTTTACTCAACATAATTTTATTTATAAAGCACTTTACAAAAGTAATTTACAGAACAGGAAGACAAACAAAACATTAAAGAAATCACATTGACAACAAAATACAGAAGTTTAAATACTGACCTGCTAGTACAAGTACCTCAGAAATGTACTGTAATTGCAGAACTCGTTTAAAGTAACCTCCCAGCACTAACACAGAAACTCAATAAATATAAATAAATGTGTCTGTAATCATCAGATATAATAATTCTGTTAGGATTTGTTTTGCGATGTTGAATTTTGACCAAGATCAGAAACAGATGAAAGAAAAACTGTGAAACTGTTTTTGAGAGAAATGAAAAATAATAACAACAGAACCAAGAGACAGATTCAGTTTTACCTGCCAGAAGGAACATGAAGCTCCAGAGAATGTTTCTGTCCAAAACCTCCATCCTTAGTTTTAAGAGACGACTTCTTCTACAGACAGTAAAGACTGTAAACTGACTGACTGACGGACAGATTGTGAAATAATTCAGGAAATATGTTTGGTCACTTTCTGACTTCCTCCTTTCGTTCTTTTTCCGAGAACTCTTCTTTCAACAAATTTGTAAACCAGATCTCCAAAAACCATCGACCGCACCACTTCTTTACCGATACTTCCCTCATAGCTCTGACAGAAACCGCCTGGTTTAGGTAACAAACCAGGAGGTTTAGGAGAAGATCGTGTTTTAGGTTAAAATGAACTCGTTCTGGCAGAAATCCCTGAAAGCAAACTTCTATGTGCTAATAATACAATCTGCACGTCATCCGTCTACATGTCATCATCATGTCATATTCTGAGAAGCGGTGAATTAAAACCAGCGACAGTCAGAGAAACTCAACTGTCTCCATTTTTAAAAAAAAGACGATGGCAGCACTTTATCTCAGAATTACTGATTCACTCTCTTCACTGTCAGCTGTGAACTTTTGCACTAAACTGTACAACCCTGTCATTCTAAAACAGTTGTATTGTACATATTTGTTATAGTTATAGTATTTTTTATAGTATCTTTTTCATACTTTTATTGTAATCTTTTAATTTCGGGTGTTTTTACAACTATGGGCATTTTTAAGTCCCGGCAATGAAATTTTGGGTTGATGTTAAAATTAGCAGTGCAGTTCTTGATAAATATATACACAGTGTTATTACCCATATTGACATAAAACATAACGACTGGTGAATGATGGTCATTCCATGCTCATTTTTATGACAGTTAAAAACAAGTTTCCCTCTTCAATGAAATTCTTCCTTTGCTTCCAAGCTGATGAAGGGATGATGACGGGATGATGAAGAGGTTTCCAGCAAAACAACTGTTTCTAACGCCACGAAAAACAGCTGTTTCCATTTTTTTTTTTACTCTAATCTCAACCTCCTCCTCAAAGAGGGTGTAGAAGTGGGGGCATGATGCCTACATTTTAATCCGCTACAAGTAACAAACTGCTAATGTCTTAAGATGCTGTTCTGTACCAGCGTAGAGATGCTGATTAATTTATTATCTTTCCCTGACCTTGCAAATGTCAGTGTCAAGTGTGTATAAAAAAAATA
The DNA here is from genome assembly GCA_916700815.1 of Helicolenus hilgendorfi. Classification (NCBI taxonomy): domain Eukaryota; kingdom Metazoa; phylum Chordata; class Actinopteri; order Perciformes; family Sebastidae; genus Helicolenus; species Helicolenus hilgendorfi. Next base: position 13,960 of record CAKALG010011160.1, read on the forward strand.
ATTTCTCCACTCTTCTGGGATAATTTGCTTCCGCTCACTGAGTTGACTGTGCTCGCGGGTCCATCTGCAGATGCTTGAATTACACTTACCAAAAGACAAGTTTTGACTTTGACTTTGTGCTTTATCAAACAAAAATTGCCACCACAAACTTTGCGTTGTAAGCAAGATCACTCGTGTGAGAGAAACCCCTGCAACTCAGCGCTGAAGGTAAAGACCGTCCGCAGCTGGAGTCTGGGGCTCTAACCTCAACCTCCACGTCAAAGAGGGTGTAGATGTAGGGGTCTGACGCCTGAGGACCAGGACTCACTCAACGCTGTGATCCGAAGAACCAGGTGGCTCAAACAACACTGCCTTTCAGTAAGTGTGCTGTGGCAAATGCACATATTTCCAACGGTAGACTTGCTCAAAGAGGCAATCATAGCCTTAGCACAAGAGATAATACAGCATACTAATAAGGCAAACGTTATAATTGTTGTCCTCAGAGGTGCCAGCATTTTCAGCAACATGGTTTTCCAACCACCATCAGTCAGCCAAGACCACCAATCCATCCCACGGGAGGCCTTTGGCCAAAACTTAAACCTAACAAGGAGACTGGTTATAGTGGGACAGAGAGGCTGAGTAGACTGGTTATAATCCCCTGGGAGAAAGTCCTGTGTTTGTTTGACCTGTCAATCCCCCCTGACCTTTTCTTTACGTCACCTGACCTCCTCCTTTACTACGGCCACTAGAGGTCGGGTCGTCTTCTTGTATTCATATCGGTGATCAACTGTGTGAATAGATGTTAACGGCCTTCTGAAACTACCAGTAGGTGTAGCAGGCGCCTTCTGACCCATATCTATAAGGCTGATAACTGTTGATAATGCCATTCAACTGGCTGATAACATTCAAAGCAGGGGGTTGATTCTATAAGAAAGGTCACACTACGGGTGCAACAAGCATTATTAAGCTGTAGCTGCTCAGAAACCCCCTTATTGTCAATCTAGCTATAAAGCCATCCATCCTGTGAATGCCCTAGGTCTCTAGTTTGTGGCTGTAAAGTTTCATGAGGCTGTGATTATCCTAGAGGTCACTACAGGTCATTTTATACAGTGAGGTCAAGTTTTAAAAAAATGGTCTCACTACAATGAACTTTAGTTAAATTCTCCCTTTGCTTCCACTCTGATGCTGGTTATTTCCCTCTTCTGCAACTCCCGCCAGAGGGCATGAGAGGGAGGATAAAGAGGTTTCTGGCAGTTGAGAAGTATTTGGGCCTGGGGGCACTGGGGGCCCATGTGTCAAATCTACTGCAACTGAGCAAGAGCAGCATCTGCGTTAGAGGCCTCGGAGGTCCAGGCCCGTCCCCCTCAGCTGAATCCTCTCCTGATAAAAACACTACACTGAAATACTTTTACAGCTTTAAGTCAAATTAATTCACACAGTTTGGTAATGGAGGGACTGAACAATGCAAAATAAAGCAAAAAACAGTGATAGTTTTACATTTAGGAAACAATTTCAGTAGCACTTCATTTTACAGGTCTGCAAATTTCATAGTAATCAGGTGATAATTAGTAAGTAACCTATTTGAATTTTCCTTGGAATTACTGCCAAATTACCGCAATATTTACCTCACAATTACTTTATTGTAAACATGATTTAATAATGATATGCTAAATCAGCATCTACTGGTTAAAATAAGGCCCTTAGTCTTGAGAAGCGGCTGTGCGCTGCTCTTCATCGGAGGTGGAAAACCAAAACTAATAGAAGACACTTGAGCACACAAAACATATTAAATGACAATTATTTAGCCTTTTATTTTTTATAACTGCATGTTTCCACATTAAAATCGACGGACAACTCAGAAAACAAAGTGTTGTAATGACATTATGTCTCAGTGTTGTCAAGCAGGCCTGCTGATACTAAACACTGGAACAATATCTTTATATTATTTATTCATTATTAGCTGTTTATGTTTGAACTGATCTAATACTAATAAAGAAACAGAGTTATCAGCGCAGCAGTGTTTCCTCTCTGTAGCCTGTTACCTGTTTAACAAACACCTGCACATGAATAACAGCTGCAGTCTGTATTTCTACTGTGGACTGAGTCCTGCTTAGAGGACCAGGAACCATCTCTACTGGAACAATATCTTTATATTATTTATTCATTATTAGCGTCTGTAGT
>CAKALG010011164.1:4975-17086 GCA_916700815.1 Helicolenus hilgendorfi
TGAATCGAATCTGGCATCTGTTAGCTTTTCAAAGATGCATTTTTCTTACTAAAAAGAAGATTGGAAATCAATCATCATCAATTAGGAATCAACCATTTGGGACGGCATGTACGAAACTGTGTTTGCAAAACTGGGAGACAAATTGACCCGAGTGTATTTGTTATATTGCCAAAAGTGGACTACAAGAACAGTAAACACATGCAAATAATTCTAAAACTAAAATTAAATAATGCAATTATATTTATGCAACTAATATCTTCACTATCACATAAACACTGAAGCAAAAAGAGTGTAACAGATTCAGCAACTTACCGCTCAGTTCGTCTCTGATCGGGATGGGAGGTCGAGTTCTGATTCAGTTCACTCTATAGCTCCTTTTATACATTGTACACACACACATACCTCTCTCTCTCTCTCTCTCTCTCTCACCCACCTACACACACATTTACAACAAGTCAGACCATTTACAAGAAACCTCACCCTGAAAATGAAAGTAAAAGTAAATCTGTTGTTTGCACTCAGATGATAACAGATTGAGATCACATTTAACCCCAGCAACTTACCGCTCAGTTCGTCTCTGATCGGGGTGGGAGTCTCTCACCCACCCACACACACATTTACAACAAGTCAGACCATTTACAAGAAACCTCACCCTGAAAATGAAAGTAATCAAGACTTCTAAAACAGGGTTTGACACCAGGCCACAGTCGTCTTTACACACACACACACACACACACACACACACACACACAAACACACACACATTTACAAGAAGTCAGACCATTTACAAGAAACTCCACCCCAAAAATAAAAGTAAAAGTAAATCTGTTGTTTGCACGCAGATGATAACAGATTGAGAACACATTTAACCCCAACACGACTGTTCTACATCAATGTGAACCATGCTCACTTTTGCCTTGTTTATTGAGAATCTGATGTTTATCATAATCACAAATGCATCAAGGTTCATTTATTGTTATTTTACAACACAGGGTTGCACAATGAAATGGTAAACAAATGTAGCTCCTTCAACAGACACAGAACATGAAGGTTGATTTGTTGCATGTGAACCCATCCACGGCAATAGTTAACACTCTGAGAAAGTGCTCATCTACACTACTCTATGCCAAAAAAAAATTGATTAATGACTACGTTTCAACCCTACTTGGATCTTCATCAGGTCAGAATCATTAACAGTAGTCGTTAATAATATTTTGTGGCATGGAGTAGTGGGCAGGCGTTACCTTTTTCCTTATTAGAGCCACATTATATCATCCCATGGCTATAGTCATAATCCCAGCTGCAGCCTATCTATCTATCTATCTATCTATCTATCCGTCTATCTACAGGTCTCTATCTATGATACATAATACAAAACTCAGTGATAATACAGCTCAGCCTTACGTTATAGGTTAGTGGGAATGCAAAACGTACTGTGAGATAATGCAAAAGTACTTCAGAAAAAAACATTCCCAACACTGTTTCCTTTCGGGCGCTCCATACCATAAAGTTTAACTGTCCAATTAACCTCCATCTTCTTTAATAAATCTATTGTGTGTATATATGGTCAACTTTGTTGCACATCTTTGATATTTACAGTAAATTTATGTATGTTTGAAGTTGTTAGAACTGCTTGGTTTAAAAGTCGAGCCAAAAAGATCTCGAACTATGTGAGAAAATGAAGATCATTTTCGATGATTTGAAGTTGATGCCACCAGGATGAAGGCTGATTTGAAAGTTAACTGCAGAGGGCCAAAGAACACAATGACACATCAGAGGACTGCAGACAACACAGTTTGTATTTATATATATATATATCACATATGATTTATTGTTAATCATTTCTCCAACATTCACCTTATTTCTCAAGGACAATAAAATGCAATTCAATACACATCAATATAATTATTAAAAGGTATTCACATTAACGATATTTTTCAAATTTAAAAATAAGATAAGAGTAGATTTAAAAAAACAAAACAAAAAATTAAGTAGCTAGTTTTAAATGAATTCCTGTTTAAAACCCAGTATTGACCAATGTAAATTGGGTTCAGTGTAGATGTATCTAAACCTTTTCATGAAAACATAATTAAATGATCATAATAGAAAATAAAACAAACTATCACATTTTCAGTATTCAGATTGCTGAGTTAATAGAGCTGCAGGTTTAAACTTTTAAATTGGTGTCAGGAAGTTAATGGTTTCAGCACAAAATGTGGTCACACTTAAACATTTATCACCACACATGGTAAATGTGTGTTTTCCTTTTTAGTAAACAGAAGAAAAAATAGCAAATAACTCCAGCAGGAATATGTTTGTACAAAAGAAAAACAGCTTCACTCTTTGTCTCACACACATTTATGCTTCAGCTTTTCTTCTTCAATGCCATTAAAGTCTCTCGGTATCGAGACGAATGCACTGCTTTTTCTCTCATGGTTATCAGGGACTGAACTGGTTGCTTCCAGCCAGGCTTTGCATCAGATTTATTTCAATCAGCATGTCAATGTACTCTGGAATGGAGGGAGTAGCCTATTTTGCTATACTCTATTCTTTAAGTCTGTTCAGAGACTTGGCAGAGCTCTCTATCAGTTTTACTAACTCGGCCTGCACAAGATGATGTTCAGCCTTCACTTTTGCAATGAATGCCTGAACGGCCATCTTTGGAGGTGAGAGTGACATCTCATTCAGTTTTATCCTCGCTGACATAACTGCACAGCAAAAACGGCAAAAGCAGATTAAGGGTGGGTACTTGTTGGCTGCAGTGAGCAGGACAGTGATTGTAATTTAATCGCTGGGAGCCATAAACTCTTTATGGACTGCAGGAAGTAAGTTGAGCTCATCAGGTTTCGTATAAAGTAGCTGGATGGCTTCGTGGTAATTACATCCTCTAGACCTAAAAACTAAAATTTTACCACCTGTACCACCATTTCTCAGAATAGAGTGCTACAGGAATGAGTCCTAAAATCCAGAAATGAGTCACCATTTTAGCACTTCTGGTTCCCTCGTCTGCATGTCAATGGGTTTTTAGTTAGGTGTCTGAAATAAATTCTTAGATTAGCACAAGCTGAAGAGATTCTAACGTTTTGTTCTACGATATGAAATACATCAATAAATATCCCACTCGTGAATTTTGAAGCTTTTACATGTCTTAAAAAATGCGGTTGTTAACAAGTGGCTAAAAGAGATGACTAAACATCATCACGCCGATTCGTCCGCCTTTACAGCCTCGTTGTGTATACATGCACAGATGAGACTGTGGTGTAAGTTTGTTTATAGCCTCACGTTTTATACCCCCGCGACAATGTAGTCGGGGGTATATAGTGCTCCGCATTTCCTTCTGTCTGTTTGCGTGTCACACTTTTGTTTCAGGAGTAAAACTCAAAATGTATTTAACTGAAGAATTTCAAATTTGGTATAATGGTTGACAGTGTGGTATATTTGTGCCTTTTGGTGGTTAGAAAAGGGCAAAACCTTTGGCCTTACTTTAGCAGGGGTCAAGCAGTGAGCCGGGGTATGTGAGCCATGCTCACTTTTGCCTTTTTAATTCTGGCGATTGCATTCACACTTAGAAAATCATAAAGTGCTGTTCATTTGTGAAGATTATCTTACGTAACAAACTGTGTAACTATCATAAACGTTTGTTTTTTAACAGAGTTAATTTTCTCCGATAATCCAAAACCCAATGGAGCAATCCTGTTGGCGTTTTGTCAAGAGAACCAGGACGATGCTAACTTCCTGGTTGGCCTACAATAATCATCCCTGGAGCACTCTATTGAGAGCCGAAGTCCTTACTTCACTTCCTGTTTAGCTTCTGTTCCACTGGCTTCTGTAACTCAATACAATCTCTCATTCAGCATTTCTTTCAAAGTTTACTTTCTATGTTCTAAAACAAATAATTTCCACTACAACAGTTTCTAGTTAAGCACTGAAAAAAAATAAACTAAAGTTCCCGTGAACTTGTGTCGTCGTTACACTGTTGTCTTGGCTATAGCCAGTAAAGTAAAGTCTTGGTCCCGTCTGGGCCTTGATCAGTGTCACTCACAATCCTTTACAGTTATTTTTATATACATGTCAGAATAGGTCTCGTCTTGGTCTTGATGGAATCTGTTTTAGTCTCATCATGGTTTTGGTTGGCCTAGATTTGAGATTCTTGACGAGGGAGGAGTTTCTCTCCTCTGCCTACTTTAGCCAGGATCTCTGCTTTTGTTTTCATGGCTATCAGGTAGTCAACTCGTTTCTTCCAGCCAGACTTGGCCTCAGATTTCTCTCCCTCAATCATCATGTCAATGTACTCTGGAGTAGAGAGAGGATTCGGCTTCAGTGCTATCTCTTTAAGTCTGTTTAAGCACTTACCAGAGCTCTCCATCAGGTTCACTACCTTATCCTCCAGACGTTTGTATTGAGCCTCCAGTTCTACAATCACCGCCTGGACAGTCACCTTAGCCCCTGAGGCTTTCAGGTAATTTTCTTTCAGATTTTTAAATGTTTCTTTTTTCGTAACTTCCCTATATTCCCATCTGTACTTCTGATTAAAATGTCCATTCCAATAACATTTGCCTGGACACTGATTACAGTATCCATTTGATCCCATTGCACTGCAGTGTTTTTTATCTGCATCATTTGCATAGGCACAATTCCTGTGGCAGGTGAAGTGACACTGCTGACAATTGGTGATGTAAGTTCCAGTACCAGAAATATCTTCTTTAAAACACTCTGTGACAGTGCGTTCGATCTCAAATTTTTCATTTCTGGTGATCTCTGCCTCATGATCTTTAAGTATCGCAGCTGTCTCTTTTAGCTCCTCAAGCTTGGTTAACCCAACTTTAACCTGCTCCTGCAAGTTTTCAACTGAAGTTTCGAGCTGCTTTCTTTCTCTGAGGACCTCCTTTGTCATTGTCAAGCTTTGGGTTTTTATGATATTCAAAGCAACAAAGAAGCTCTTCATGCTTTTTGTCCCCATGTCCCAAAACATCTTATCAAATTCTCCTCCTTCATCTTCATCACTCATGTTGTCTGCTGCAGATGATTCGTTGTCTGCCAACAACGCAGAATTGTTGAATTTGAAGTGAATTGGCAGCCCGTTTTTTGTTCTAGGACACGGGACATCTGCAGCATTGATTGCCTCTAGAACTGGTGGTTGCTTGCCATCTGCAAATGTCACGAGAATCCAGATGTTTTCCGCCACATCTTTGCCAAAGATCGACAGCACCGAATCAAACACATACTTCTGTGTTGGCGTGATTTGTGCAAAAGGAGCCTGAACTACAAAACACACAGCATCAATTTCACAGACGCCGTGCTCAGCAGAGAAGAGATTACGTAGCTGTTCTGTGATCTGTTCGTCTCTTGTTCTGTCTCTTGTATCTCCAAAGCCTGGAGTGTCCACAATGGTCAGTGAGTGATCTATTTTAAAACCATCCTGGTGGTTGATCTTGTACACAGTGACTTCAGAGGTCTGGCTGTGAGCTTGTGATTTCGCCTGACCTTCATCGACTAACTTAAACCGATATGAATCCTCCCATTCAATACCTAAGATGTAATTGATCATCCCATTGATGAGAGTTGACTTTCCAGCCCCAGTCGCTCCGAGAACCATTATGGTGCGATTAGATGTACCAGGTTTGGACTCTTTTCCAAAACTGAAACGTTTGCACCCGTTTATATTGATTGGTTCTATCTTAAGGGGAACTTTATAAACAGGAAGCTCCCCTTTCTCAGGTTTTTGCCATGTGCTTTTTGCTTTAACAGCATCAGCCAGCTGTTTGGGGTTTCTGAAAAAATACCCAGCCATCAAAGTCTGCACTTTGTTTTAGAAGTACTAAATATACAATCAGATGATACCAGGACCTTCCCTCTGAAGAGGTAGCTAAGTCTAATCAGAAAAAAAAATATTTGAGACTTGTGTAGTAAAAGTGTATGTCTTCTGCTCTTGAAGTGAAGTGCTTGCAGGTCCAAATCTGCAAAAGATGAAATGTACAAAGCAGTAAGATCACCAAAGTTAAAGGAATTCACCAGAGTGGTGCCCAGAAACATCACAAAAATAGCAGAATGTATTGCCAGGCTTCTTGAAATAACATTGAGTTTTGAAGTGTAAACTCTGAAGATACATCCCATCCCAGTAGTAATGTCAGTGTGAGAGACGAGCGTGTCCAGATCAGTCATGATGCTTTCGGGGAAGCGACAATATCTTTTCATAATATAAGCCAACATATCGATTCACCATGGTTATACAATTTATTGAGGATACCCAGCAGTCGATGAGTCATATTGTTTTATAATCTTAAACAAAGATAAAACAGCAATGATAGTTTTGTTGCATAGTAAAGAGAGGAAAAGTTAGGGCTCATCTTGATTCCTTGTCTTTTAAAACTGTCCTTAAAAAAATATGGCAAAAATAGCACATTATACCTGTTGTCAAACCACTACATTGGCTTTCAGTATGCACTACAATAGATTTAGGTTATTTTGCTTGTCTATAAACAATGTTGGCATTGTACGTTTCGGCAAACCATGGATACGTTGAATGTTGACGTTTCTGAACTAAAAGCACGTTTCATGAATACGTTTCATATTAGCTTCGTATCACAGTTGCAGAAACGCAAAATGCCGCATGGTTAATATTGTGAAACGATTGGTTAGGTTTATGTAACAAATCTACTTCGTTAAGATTAGAAGAAACGTATCATAACAACGTACTGTAACAACGTACCCTACAACATACCCTAACAACGTACCCTAACAACGTACCCTAAAAACGTGACGCAACAACGTGACGCAACAGCGTGACGCAACAACGTGACGCAACAATGTCATGCATTTACCGTAAATAAACAACAACCACCCGTAGCTGATCACGCAACGTACAGTATACACAGTGATAACACAAAACTATGGAAAAAGGTCCCCAAAGTCAGTCTGATGGTTGTTCCTGCCTACCTGCCAGAGGAAGCCAAGTGAGCACCAGTATGAGCAGCCCGAGGCAATCAGAAGACTCAAATGATGAAATCCTGCAGGAGTAAAGAAAAAACTTAGGTTGTGTCTGAAATTCCATACTTACATGATATTTAGTACGCTAAAACAGTCCGAAACCTTAATCTGAAACCTTAGTATGAAACCAATAGTATGAAACCAATAGTATGTGAATTTCTATACTATTTCCAATGAAATATTACAGTAAGCAAATGCTTGACACCACGGCAGCATAAATATCCCACAATGCAATGCAGTAGTGATCTTTATACTATAATAGTATGACTATACTTTTTTTTATATCTATATTATAAGAAAACAGTTGCTGAAAATGAATTACAACAAACCTGTTGGCTGTTCTCAGTCCAGTCGCCCGGCTCTGGATCCAGCTGATGCTTCTTGGGATGTACACCTTGGTCTCCAAATTCCTAAAATAAAACAAGTACAAAGTTCCACTTATTCTATTTTGAAGTCCAATGTTTAGTCACATTTAGTATCTTACCTTTGGCAGTCAAAAAATAATGTCAGAGTGTTTTTCATATTTGTTAAAAGTCTTGGACATGGACAGAAAGAATATTGTTTGTTCCAGATGGATCAAAGTGATATTTGCAGGTGCATTTCCATGCTGCATAATGTGCTGCAGCTGAGCAGCTAATTGGATAAGCTATGATAAGATGCTTTATTAACATTGCATGTTAACCCTAAGAGACCCGCAGGTGAGTCGGCCGTGGGCGACCCCGACCAACTTCACTGTCTTTCAGAGGCTCCAGCAGGCACAGTTTTAGGGCTAGAGTGAAGCTAGGGAGAAGGCTAAATAACGCTCCAAATTTGGGCTACATTTTAGAGAGGAAAAACTGTCATGTCCATTTTCAAAGGAGTCCCTTGACCTTTGACATCCAGATATGTGAATGAAAATGGGTTCTATGAATACCCACGAGTCTCCCCTTTACAGACATGCCCACTCTATGATAATCACATGCAGTATGTGTTATTGTCTCCTATTCTAAAATGGTGTATCTGAATATTTCTGCATACTGGGATCCCTAGAAAGTGTGTGATGATGTTAGTCCCCATAGGAGACATTTCATTGACCTCACTGTATAAAATGACCTGTGGTGACCTCTAGGATAATCACATCATGAAACTTTAAAGCCAACTAGAGACCTAGAGCATTCAGAAGATGAATGGATCAACTAGAGACCTGTGCACTTTTCCGTGGTGAATGTTTGTTTGGTGGCTTGTTCAGCAAGGTGCAGGACGAGGAGTGTGTTCATGTTAGTAATTTAGATAAGAAGGACTTTAAAGTCTGTGGCTCTTTTATTTTGTAGCAGGCTGCTTTCTGACAGGTTGTCAGTGTGACCGTATGACAGTGAAATAATGCTGACGTTACTACTTAATGTAAATGGGTTTTTTTTTAATATTAATTAGTTTGACACACAACATGCACTTTAATTTCAGTTGGACTTTTAAGACGGCATGTCCTCAGTGGTAATATGTAAAAAGACACTGTGATAGACCGCAATACATTACGACAGAATACTTGCCGCTGCTTGTTAAGCTCTTTTCTTTGAGCGCACGGTTGTAACTGAAGGCAACTTAATTTACTCAAAATATTAAAAGTGAGCCGACAAAATTGTTATTTTGATTTAGTGGACTATAAACATACAGTAAATGAATGATGCAGCAATGGACAAAGAGCCTGAAAGTAGTATTTCAATCTTTTGAATGATGAATCGAATCTGGCATCTGTTAGCTTTTCAAAGATGCATTTTTCTTACTAAAAAGAAGATTGGAAATCAATCATCATCAATTAGGAATCAACCATTTCGGACGGCATGTACGAAACTGTGTTTGCAAAACAGGGAGACAAATTGACCCGAGTGTATTTGTTATATTGCCAAAAGTGGACTACAAGAACAGTAAACACATGCAAATAATTCTAAAACTAAAATTAAATAATGCAATTATGTTTATGCAACTAATATCTTCACTATCACATAAACACTGAAGCAAAAAGAGTGTAACAGATTCAGCAACTTACCGCTCAGTTCGTCTCTGATCGGGATGGGAGGTCGAGTTCTGATTCAGTTCACTCTGTAGCTCCTTTTATACAGTGTACACACACACATACCTCTCTCTCTCTCTCTCTCTCTCTCACCCACCTACACACACATTTACAACAAGTCAGACCATTTACAAGAAACCTCACCCTGAAAATGAAAGTAAAAGTAAATCTGTTGTTTGCACTCAGATGATAACAGATTGAGATCACATTTAACCCCAACACGACTGCTGTACATCAATATAATCCTACTTCTTCATCTTTGTTGCAAAAAAGAAACTTCTTACACTTCCCCCTCTTGATCAGAGGCCATAAAGACTTCTAAAACAGGGTTTGACACCAGGCCACAGTCGTCTTTATAGCTCCTGACCAAAGGTGCAGGATTGACTACATTATGTTTAAACAGCCACGTGTAATAATTGACATACATGTTGTTCTCTTCCAGCAGCTCATCTATCTTAAAATCACAGCATTTTGATAATGTGGTTTAAGGGTTTTTGCATAGTATCATATCAAAATTGTGAGGTTGTGAATATCTGTCTTTGATAGACCCAGCTGTGACCAACACATGACCTTTAGCACATGGTTATGAGTGGATGAGGAATAAATGCACTAAATGCATATTTTACATTTTCAAAATGAAAAGGAAAAGATCGACTTGGTTAGGTTTAGGCAACAAAACTACTTAGTTAGGTTTAGGAAAGATCGACTTGGTTAGGCTTAGGCAACAAAACTACTTAGTTAGGTTTAGGAAAGATCGACTTGGTTAGGTTTAGGCAACAAAACTACTTAGTTAGGTTTAGGAAAAGATCGACTTAGTTAGGCTTAGGCAACAAAACTACTTAGTTAGGTTTAGGAAAAGATCGACTTGGTTAGGCTTAGGCAACAAAACTACTTAGTTAGGTTTAGGAAAAGATCGACTTGGTTAGGCTTCGGCAACAAAACTACTTAGTTAGGTTTAGGAAAAGATCGACTTGGTTAGGTTCAGGCAACAAAACTAATTAGTTAGGTTTAGGAAAATATGGACTTGGTTAGGTTTAGGCAACAAAACTACTTAGTTAGGTTTAGGAAAAGACCGCAGGTTGAGTTAAAATAACACCCAAAGTTGTGTAACTTAAGTACGGAAGTTATGTGACAAAAACTACTTAGTTAGCTGTCTTTGATAGACCGAGCTGTGACAAACACATAACCTTTAGCATGTGGTTAGGAATAGATTGGGAATAAATACACTAAATGCATATTTACAATTTTCAAAATAAGAAAACTTTTTTTCATTTAACGGGTAACTACACCCACAAACTCTGCTAGAACCTTCCAGTGTGTGACGGAAACACAGTCGCACAGCATTTTCATTCACATATCTTGAAGTCAGAGGTCAAGGGACCCCAATGAAAAAGGCCATGACAGTTTTCCTTGCTAAAAGTAGTGTAAGTTTTGAGTGCTTTTTTTCCAAGCTGGTTGGTACCGATGGATTCATCAGGTTTTATAGTTTCATATGAAATCCAGTATGTTCACTCTAGCTTTAAAAGCAAAACAAAACATTTTTATTATGTGTTTGAGGTGGACATAGTGCAACTAGTGCAAAATCTAATGCAGGAATGCTGTAAAATGATGGTGCAGTTATGGGTCATATAATTCAAAGAGGATGAAAAGTGTGTGAGTCCAGGGTGAGAGTGCTTGTATTAGTCTGCTGAAGAACTGTGGTCAACACAACTGTTCAGCATCAATATAAACCTGTTTCTTTATCTTTATTACACAGGGTGCCAGTTACCATTGAACTACTTTCTACCAAAGACCCGTGGTATCTGTGTTTTTTATCTGTATCTGTATCCTGTGACATTTATCATGTAGACCTCCCCTCCCTGTACACTCTGCAGTCATTCTGCAGGTTATGTCATTTCTGGGAAATCAGCCTGCTTATCCTCAGTGCCGCCTCCTACTCATGAATAAAGATGTATGGGCGTTTCTCTCTCAGAGACCATATAAGCCTGAAACTACGGCACTGCCTCAGAGGATCACACCCATTTCTGCTGTAAGTACACTAATGCTTTTTTTTTTTGTTAATGTGCTGTTGGCATGCTGTGTATCTTTACTATGTAATCAAGAGTCCTGCAGTTTCTGGCTGTTTAACCAAAGACTGTCGATAAATGATGTAAACAGCAAAGCAATAATGAATGCTGTCTGTAACTGAACATCCCATAAATTCTCTTTTGAGCTAGGTGTACCAATAAGTTGTCATCTATGCCTTGCAACTACATGTGATATGTGTATAACTGTATTCCTGCTAAATTCAGACATTCATCTTCCCCTCAGGATGAACTTTAATAACCTTAGACTCAGTATAGCGTGGTTTTACACTCTATGTTTACATTTTCTTTTCCATATACATAAACAAATTTGGGCTCCTAGGTGAGGAACAAATGTTATTTTATTTAGCAGATATAAAAGTGTACACAATTGATTAGCTGACTGTGTAATGTGAATGAGTCACTGATAGTGACAAACATCGAGAGATGTATCACCAACTCTCGCAGCACTACGCTCATTGTTTTTGGTTTTACAACTTTAATTATTGTTGCTTTGTATATGCTGGATGTATAAATATATATACCCTCCATTTGCTTAACACGTTCCCCATAACATTTACAGCTCTGCTGTAAAAAAATGTTGCTTTAATAGAATTATTACTTGCTCCAAGGTCTTATGATATAAATGGTTTATTCTAAAAATGTGAAGGTTGGAATTTCTACATTGCCAGTTAACTGTGATCATTTATCTTCTGTTAGGAGGAAGCGTTGTTGGTCCAGACCTGAAGTCAGTGGAGCAGGAGCTGTTAAGTGGTGCGTATTTAATCCATCCTTTTTTTTACCCTTTTCTTTTGCCTGGTTATTATTTAAGTATTTAAGTATAAAACTTCATCATGCGTATTTCCTTTTCTCATTTCCTGTTTGCAGTTAAAGTAATCCACCACCAGATGACGCAAATTGTTCAAACCATTCTGATGTGTACACAGTGGCTTAGAAATTGCTTAATTAGTTTTATGTATAAATTGACTTATTGCATCAGCGAAGTCAATAATA
>CAKALG010011165.1:0-12595 GCA_916700815.1 Helicolenus hilgendorfi
CTGCATCAGTTTTCTGTGTGTATATCAGCATCTGTCCTGCAGTATTTATGCATACAGATGTTTCTTCTTGTAAGACTTTGTCCATGTGTCTGATTCATGGATTTACAGAATAAAAGTCCCCAGAATATGAGATATGATTCAACTTTTAGGATTTTCTTAACAGATACATCAGAGTAGATTTGAGTTATATTGTTAGAAAATACCACAATTTATCTAATATTTTGTGTGTGTTTTTTCCCAGGAACAGCGGAGTCTTGTAGGAGGACGACAACCAACATGAGCAACAAGAAGACAGAATGCCAGGGTATCAATCAACAAACACATAACAAGCTTTAATCTGTGATTATAGGATGAAACATCTAAACCGACTCTGATTCAGTTTTCTCTGCATAAATGTTTTGGTGCTCTGATGATGAAGAAATGAAACGGCTATTTAAATTGAATGCTTATAAGTTCAAAATATGTTAAAATGCTGTTTTTAACTGTCTCATAGGATAGTCAATACCTGTGTTTTTTCAGTTTATGTACATAAAGTAGTGGTTGTGTGACAAAAATGACAAAATATTTCTTTCTTTAGTCATATATTTTCTAGCAAACATACACTTTTATTATATATTGATATATCGGTGTAACAAACGTATTTTTTTGTAAAATTACAGAACATCCTGCTACTTTTATCATTAAAGAATACTTTATTTTTACAGTTAGTTTTGTTAAAATTAGCATTCAAAAGCTGTTTAAAATGTGTGTTGTAATGTGTTCCATTTATACAGATTTATTTTGTTAAAACACCTGGCATTGCTATTTTCATATTAATATTGTGTTATATATTTTTTTATGATGTCCTTGTTCTATGATCTTTTTATCTATGTAAAGTGTCTTTGAGTTTTTAGAAAAGTGCTATATAAATAAAATGTATTATTATTATTATTTCAATAAACAGTTAATCCTGTTAATTTTTTTTACATTTTTTCTGTCATTTTGAAATACAGGGTAAAAGAGTGAATGAAAAAAATCACAATAAATACCCTTTTTTAGAGTGTACTTTTGTTTCTCAAGCTTGGAAGAAAACGTCAGGATGGTTTATTTGTTCAGTATTATTTGTAATTTATACTGCAACTCTGGTTTCTGCCTTTGTCTTTTCTTTATTTTCTAAATAATATATGCCTGTTTGGGTTGGCCTTATTACTTATGCATAACACAATAATAATCAAATCAAAATCACTCTTTTAAAGGTAAAATCAATTAAAAAAACGAGTGGACTCTGGTACAGGTCGAGTATTTGAGACATCACATCTTTCTGCCGCCTTCCTATTTTCTGTCTTCACTCTTTCGTTTTCCTTTATATCCCTCTCTCATCATCTTTCTCTGACTTCTTGTACGCTCACAGCCATCAACCTCTCTCATCTCTTGTAACTCCATGTCCCATTACCGCCACACAGACGGTGGTATAAATGCTCCCTGTGTCAAGTTAAGTTCAGGAAAAGATCACAGTTTGGATTTAAATAACATCGAAAGTGGCGTAACTTACGTACGGAAGTGACGTGACAAAAACAACTTAGGTAGGTTAAGGAAAAGATGGTGGTTTGGGTTCAAAATAACTCCGGAGGTACATCCATGGCCACAGAGTGATTGGCCTTTTTACAACACAAAAAATGTTATATAAACTGGGAAAAAAAGGTTTGGAAACTTGTGTTTGGTGGATTATTTCTCTGTTGTTACAATGCTAATTGGCATTGTATTTTACATCGCTGGAAAGCCTGTTTATTTACCTTCACAATGATGTCCAACTCGTAAGGATCATGCATTTGTGGGATGAGCAGCACAGCTGATTATGTGGGGAGCGCCCAAGGAAAATTTGCCAAAATGCTCTGCCGATGGTAAACAGTGTATTCTCCTGTTGGTAATGACTCTTGTTTTGAGTTGTTTGGTGGATTGGATGATTGAACTCTCTATCAGTAACAAGGAACAAACAAGACATATTGGCTATGTTACACTTTATTCATTTAATACCCCGTCAGGAGCCTCAGTAGCGGTGGAAGATCCATACGCAGCCAAAACAGCCTGGCACCTCCTCCTCATGCTGGTCACCAACCTGGTCACACGTTGCTGTGGGATGGCGTTCCATTCCTCAACCAGGATTCGTTGCAGGTCTGCCAGCGTGGTTGTGTTGGTCACTCTAACACGTACAGCACGCCCAAGCTGATCCTACAAGTGTTGAATTGGGTTGAGGTGTGGACCCTTGGCAGGCCTTTCCATTCTCTCTACTCCCACATTGTGGAGGTAGTCTGTGATAACCCTGGCTCTGTGGGGGTGAGCGTTTTCATTTTGGAGGATGAAGTTAGGTCCTAGATTGTGGAGATATGGGATCCCCACTGGCTGCAGAATCTCATCCCGATATCTCACTGTATTGAAATGGCCTTCAATGATGACAAGCCTTGTTTTGCCAGTGAGGGAGATGCCGCCCCACACCATGACACTTCCCCCACCAAAAGCTGTTACTCCATCGGCGCAACAATCAGCATAGCGTTCTCCGCGTCGTCTCCATACTTTGACCCCCGCCATCCAACTTTCGCAGACAGAACCTGAACTTATCACTGAACATGACATTCCTCCACATGTTCAGGTTACATTGTCTGTGTTGTCGACACCAGCGCAAACGGGCCTGACAGTGAAGGGCAGTCATTGCAGGCTTCCTGGTAGCCTGAGGAAGGAGCTCAGCTGGAGCTCTGAGATTGGCTGCGTGCATTCTGTTCCTGACAGTCTGATCAGAGATCTGTATGCTATAACGTCCTGCAAACCTTGCCTACAAATCTCTAGAAGACAGCCTATGGTCCCTCATTGCTGTAAGGGTGAGCAACCGGTTTTCCCGGGGTGTTGTCTTCCTGGGACGCCCACTTCGCGGTCTGTCTTTTACTTCACCGGTTTCACGGAACTTGGCCTTCAGTTTGGAGATGGTACCAGGGCTGACTCCAAATAATGCTGCCACCTGGTTTTGCGGAACACCAGCTTCAACTTGCCGCACGGACCTTATCCAGATTAGATAAACGTGGCATGCCGATGCATGGAGCAGACACCAAATGATCACTTTAGCAGGGCGCAGCACCCAGCAGGCCCCATGCAAAAAGGTTGGAGCTCAAAAGAAGAGTCAATACCAACTGGAGAATACACTGTTTACCATTGGCTGAGCATTTTGGCAAATTTTTCTTGGGCGCTTCCCACATAATCAGCTGTGCTGCTCATCCCACAAATGCATGATCCTTACAAGTTGGACATCATTGGGAAGGTAAATTAACAGGCTTTCCAACAATGGAAAATACAATGCCAATTAGCATTGTTACAACAGAGAAATAATCGACCAAACACAAGTTTCCGAATTTCAAGTTCAATTGCTGTCCACTGGAACGGAGAGATCCATGACAGGATTTGGGCAGTCGCTAGCTTGTTGTTTCCACAGTGATGAACACACCAGTAAGGTATCTCGGATTATTTCCATCTGTGCTATACGTGGTCAACAAAAGTCTAGGACTTTATTTATGGAATTAGTTATAGCTAATGTTATTTTACTGTCTAACTAGCTATCTACCGATATGCCGTGCCTGTTGCTAGCATGGTCGCCAGCTGCAGGATGACCGTCGCAACAATGCGCTGAAATCCTGTCATGGATTTCTCCGTTCCAGTGGACAGCACTTGAATTAACTATAATTACTGGAAGACGAAATAAAACAGAAAGGTATGACGCCGTTTTCCTGTTTTATTAGTGTTTATTGTTAACACATAAAATAAATTCAAAAAGTGACAGCATGTTTATTAATATTGCAAATGTTGTTGAAATTCTATACTCCATTCATATCACCACTGACAGGCAGTTACGTATGTTTACTGTCATGACACTGTCACCTTGTGGTTTCCCGTCGTGCCCTCGCAATATGCGCGTACATGAGCAAGTTGCAGTATTTTTTCCATCATGACATATAGCCTCCTAGAATAATATCAATGTTTTAAAAATGTCTGTTGTTCCCCTTTAATATAAACTCATCATTTTCTGCAGCTACTTCGCAGTAAAAGTCCTCCATTAAAGAAAGCTGATTATGTCCTTTTACTGATTCACAGTCACTTTGGGCAGTTTAGTTTCCGTTAGTTAGGTTTCAACTGAGGTTACAAGTGGTCTAAATATTGAGGTAGACCAGCAGTCTAAGACACACAGCATGGTAACACTGGTGTCCTTGGTGTTGCTTTTTAATGTCAATATGTTTTCTGCCACTTTCTACTGTCAACTATCAAATGAAGGCATGAATTCAAATATTCTAAAAAACAGAAGTGGTACAAATCTACATTTGATAATTTCATGCAATTTGTTTTGTCAGCAGATACTTTTACACCAGAGATGTTTGTTCTTGACCTTCAGAAACAATATGTGGTGCAGAGAATCTAAGCTCAAAGGTCCACTTACAAGTAGTCCAAAGCTTTCAACTGCAGGCTCTGAATCATTAGTAAGTGGACCTTTGAGCATATTTTTCCTTCAGAATATTTTACATATATAGTGAAAGAACAGACTCAGCTGATTTTAGGAGAAGTCAAACCAACAAAATATTTTGAGGACCAATGTGAGAAAATTAGTTCCATATTTGAAGCACATTCTTACAGATTTTGAATAGTTGTAAATATTTACAGCGACTTCATGTTCGGGCAAAAATAGGAACTTTTTCCTGATGTGTGAATCGAGAAAAGGAGGTTCTCAGGTGTTTTGTTACAGAAATACAATCAGTAGTTTGTGGCTTTAAAACCCAGACTAAGATCCATCTTAGTTTGAAACAGTATCTGCACTAATAGTTCTGCATCAGGAATATAAATCTTTTAGCCTCAATGCATTATCGTCCACCAGGTCAGCTTACAGTAAAAACAGTCTCTTACTTTGTGTCTGAGGGTCCAGGTTCATTACTGAAGTCCAGAGTAAAACGTTTGGACTGGTCACTCTTCATAGACAGACAGCTGGGTGCTGGAGACTCTGCTCTCGGTCTGTACTGAACTCTGCAAACACCAAGATGATTTTATTCATATCAAATGAATCCTTGATAAATTCTCTGATGACAAAGCCATTTCAGTAGCTCTAAACACACAAACTACTGCTACTGTCAATCATTTGGTTTAAAAGTTTGTATTAGTCCTCTTAGATTACAGCTTTTCTGGGTGACTGACAGCTGTCACAGATACAAAGAGGAAGAATGCACAAATTAATTCTTTCCGTCATGAAAAGTTTGTTAAACTTCAGTTAGAAAATACATTTTAGTAGAAATGTAATATATAAACACACAATCAACAGAATCATGGCATTGGCATGGCATCATTTTGTTTTTATATCATTCTGTATCTTCCCTGCGGTGTTCCTTATGTGTTCATATCTGAGAACTACGTACGTATGGTTTAGCGTCAAAATGCTATTTTCCCTTCAAGCCCTTCTAAAGACGTTTTCCCACATGGTGACCTGACGTAGGTTTCTGCATGATGACGCTGCTACATGTACAGTATATACTGTATATACATCCTTACAGTCAGTGTATTAACGTTACACAAGGTAACTTAGATGGCGGATGGCGTGCTCCCAGTTTGGAGAAGCAGCCGGAGTACCGGCAGGAAGCCAAGCGATGTACTGCTGCAGACGCCAAATTAGTTCAGATCAGAAAGTCACACAATAACACAAACTAACTAACCGATGGATGCAGCGGTAGACCAGCTACTCCTGTGTTCTGAAAATTACTGTTTTTGTGAATGGAGTCTGTGGGATTTAAAAACAGTGATAAAACGGCTTCAGTTCTCCGTCAGAAAGGGCTGTCTGATGGCGAGGTAAAGCAGAGAAAATATTCTAAATATAGCGTACACTTCAATGAATATTCGTTTTTTTAGGTGGCTAAAATACGTTTTTCTGCTGCTCCCGTCAACAGTGTCTTTAACTCGCCGTCACACAGCCCTCTCTGACGGGGAACTGAAGCCGTTATATCGCTCTCTTCAAAGCCAGCAGATTCCATTTACAAAAGCAGTAATTTTACCTCCCAGAACACGGCAGTATAAATACAACCCCATATTAAAAAAGATATCATAACAGCTGATTTTGGGAAAAGTCAAACCAACAAAATATTTTGAGGACAAATATGAGAAAATGAATTACACATTTGAAGCACATTCTTACAGATTTTGAATATTTGTAAATCTTTACAGCGACTTAAAAGTTCGGGCAGAAATATGAACATTTCCTTGACATGTAAATTGTGAAATGGAGACTCTCAGGTGTTTTGTTACAGAAATACAATCAGTAGTTTGTGGCTATAAAACCCAGACAAAGATCCATCTTAGTTTGAAACAGTATCTGCACTAATAGTTCTGCATCAGGAATATAAATCTTTTAGCCTCAATGCATCATCGTCCACCAGGTCAGCTTACAGTAAAAACAGTCTCTTACTTTGTGTCTGAGGGTCCAGGTTCATTACTGAAGTCCAGAGTAAAACGTTTGGACTGGTCACTCTTCATAGACAGACAGCTGGGTACTGGAGACTCTGCTCTCGGTCTGTACTGAACTCTGCAAACACCAAGATGATTTTATTCATATCACATGAATCCTTGATAAATTCTCTGATGACAAAGCCATTTCAGTAGCTCTAAATACACAAACTACTGCTACTGTCAATCATTTGGTTTAAAGGTTTGTATTAGTCCTCTTAGATTACAGCTTTTCTGGGTGACTGACAGCTGTCACAGATACAAAGAGGAAGAATGCACAAATTAATTCTTTCCGTCATGAAAAGTTTGTTAAACTTCAGTTAGAAAATACATTTTAGTAGAAATGTAATATATAAACACACAATCAACAGAATCGTGGCATTGGCATGGCATCATTTTGTTTTTATATCATTCTGTATCTTCCCTGCGGTGTTCCTTATGTGTTCATATCTGAGAACTACCTACGTATGGTTTAGCGTCAAAATGCTATTGGTGGCTTAAATACGTTTTTCTGCTGCTCCCGTCAACAGTGTCTTTAACTCGCCGTCACACAGCCCTCTCTGACGGGGAACTGAAGCCGTTATATCGCTCTCTTCAAAGCCACCAGATTCCATTTACAAAAGCAGTAATTTTACCTCCCAGAACACGGGAGTATACATACAACCCCATATTAAAAAAGATGTCATAACAGCTGATTTTAGGAAAAGTTAAAATACAATCAGTAGTTTGTGGCTATAAAACCCATACTAAGATCCATCTTAGGTTGAAACAGTATCTGCACTAATAGTTCTGCATCAGGAAAATAAATATTTTAGCCTCAATGCATCATCGTCCACCAGGTCAGCTTACAGTAAAAACAGTCTCTTACTTTGTGTCTGAGGGTCCAGGTTCATTACTGAAGTCCATAGGAAAATCTTTGGACCAGTCACTCTTCATAGACAGACAGCTGGGTACTGGAGACTCTGCTCTCGGTCTGTACTGAACTCTGCAAACACCAAGATGATTTTATTCATATCACATGAATCCTTGATAAATTCTCTGATGACAAAGCCATTTCAGTAGCTCTAAATACGCAAACTACTGTTCCATTCATCCTTCCTTCAATTATGTGTTTGCCAGTACCATATGCTGAAAAGCAGCCCCACACCATGATGTTCCCACCTCCAAACTTCACTGTTGGTATGGTGTTTTTAGGGTGATGTGCAGTGCCACTTATCCTCCAAACATGGTGTGTGTTATGGCATCCAAAGAGTTAAATTTTGCTCTCATCTGACCAGACTATATTCTCCCAGTATTTCACAGGCTTGTCAAAATGTTGTGCAATAAAGTTTAAACAAGCTTCAACATGCTTTTTCTTCAGCAATGGAGTCTTGCGTGGTGAGCGTGCGTTACTTGTTGATTTCTTTGAAACAATTGTTCCTGCTAATTCCAGGTCTTTCTGAAGCTCTCCACAAGTGGTCCTTGGCTCTTGGACAACTCTTCTGCTAATTCTTTTCACTCCTCTGTCAGAAATCTTGCGAGGAGCAGCTGGTCGTGGCCAGTTTATGGTGAAATGATGTTCTTTCCACTTCCGGGACATCAGTTGGGACTGAACCAGCTGATATTATTTGCTCTGACAAGGGGCCGGATTGCTTTCTAATTACTGATAGATTTCAGCTGTTGTCTTGGCTTTCCATGCCTTTTTGCACCTCCCTTTCTTCATGTGTTCAATACTTTTTCCCAGTGTCATTTCACATTATTACACATAACTTAATTTCTGAACTTATTTGTTTTGGTTTCTTTGTATGTATGGATTACTTGGGTTATTACCAACATCTGGTGAAAATGTCATGTCAATAGCACCTTTGGAAATATATTTACTGAGACAAATGGTGACGTGTTCAATACTTATTCTACCCGCTGTATATGTACATATATATGTACTGACAGTGCAATAATTTTGTGTAATAATTCAGCTGTGCAATAATCTGGTTTACTCCAGCTTTAACACTGCATTTATTTATACAGAACATTTAAACATTTATATTATTTATTCAGTATTGTTATTTGCACTGTTATATATATATTTCGTATTAATATTTTCTTATGATTCCTCTGTTTTTATATATTTATATTTATATTCTAAAACGGGAGCAAAATGTAGCTCAATTTCCCCCCTGGGGATCAATAAAGTATTTCTGATTCTGATATATATTTCTTTGGCGGAGAGAGGGAAGTTCGTCCCGAAGTGGCCGCTGTATTGATACCCTCCACCTTAGACAAAGGAGCTTCATTGAGCTGTGAGTGTGACTACAAACATAGTTCACTCCACCACAGAGAGGGAGGGTGTAAAGGGCGGATTGGAATTGGGCCAGCATGAACCAAAAAACAGGAAGTAAAACTAGATGGAGGGGGCGGAGGGGGATGGGAGGGTTACTTCTCTTTGTGTTGAGAAAAGTTTGTTCAACTTCAGTTAGCAAATACATTTTAGTAGACATTTTAAAATAGAAACACAAAATCAACAGAAAACAGTATTGGTAGAGGAAAGTGAAAATGAGTCATAACTGAGTTAGTAACATCTCTCTTACTTTGACTCTGAGGGTCCAGGTTCATTACTGAAGAATGGAGGATGTTCTTTAGACTGATCGCTCTTCATAGACAGACAGCCAGAGACTAGAGACTCTGCTCTGTCCTCCTCTTCCTCCACACAATCACTCATCTTCTGATCTGAAGTCAGTCTGAGAGGTAAAACAGGGACACTGACTGTGAGCTCAGATCATTTAAAGGAAACAAGTTAGTACAAGAGTCACGGGCAAGACTGAGAGAAGAGGAAGTAACACACAACCTCTATCTTTATCACACACACACACACACACACACACACACACACACACACACACACACAGTATACAGTTTGTTTGTGTAGCAACAGCTATTCTTTTTGGGGTCCACACAGTTTACATTGTGACAATACAAAAATCCACATTCACACTACTCATCATAATACACTAACATAACACATCGTAATGCACGTCTACTGTAAATAAAACAATAACAAGTGACACAGTTTAAACAACACCAACACAAAGAAAATAGAGCGGCTCCAACTGAATCTATCATGATCTAACAGATCAATATCATCATGATCTAACAGATAAATATCATGATCTAACAGATCAATAATACTATTGATCTGTTAGATCATGATAGATTCAGATAAATATCATGATCTAACAGATACATATCATAATTTAACATGGAATGCCCATAATACCTTTACACACCAACGAATACAATAAAACCACCCAGAACTCCACCTGGTCAGTTCTCTTTAAATCTCTGCTTGTTTTCTTGTCTTACAGCAGGTTTAATGAGTATTATTCAGCCAGTCATGACTTTGTGTTCACAGATGAATCAAACTGTTGAGTTCATTCTAACATTTCTCTCCTCTACAGTCCACAGGGACAAAACTGACTCCGACAGTGAAGTAATAAAATGTTGGATTAACACTCACCCTGCTTCAGCGTTCAGTCTGAGCTGACTGACTTTAACTTTCAGGGTTCCCTCCTTGTTCTCATGAGCCTGGATCACATGGTGAGTGTGGCTCCTCCCTTCTCCATTTACAGGAAATCAGCTGAGTTCATCTGTGACTGTGTGTGTGTGTGTGTGTGTGTGTGTGTGTTCACAGCCATTTAACATGATGCGTTCATAAGAATCTCTCTTGGCTTGAACAGGCTGAATTAACCCTCTGAGACCCACAATAGACCAGATTTAGTCTTGTTTAGGGGGCTACAGGGGGTCTTTATAGGGGGAGATAGCAGGTCAGCAGTAGATCTAGAAGTGGTGTACATCATCTGAGAGCTGGAAACCTGAAGATTAATTTGAGATGCAGCTCAGCACTGTGTGTCAAGTTGTTTTAGTCATGAATCAGAATTAAACATTTATTAATTAATTAAAATAAATAGTGAAAGTGTATAAGGGTTTAGAACATTATGATAGAAGTATATGATAGCCATTCCCATGCTCTAAATTTAACCATTTTATACCACTGGAGAATTGATAAAAAATGATCAATAATCCCTCCAAAATACCACATTAAGACACCAAGACCTTGAGGAACACCATAGAAAAGCCATGCTGTGATTTGGTATCAACAACTTTTGACATTTGGAGATTTCTGCAAGAATTGCATTTTTTTGGCGATTGGATGGCGAACACTACTATTGTGTAAACTGCTCAGAAACCCCCTTATTGTCAATTTAGCTAGGAGAGCCATCCATCCTCTGAATTAGGCCTGCACGATAAAATTAAAAGTTGCAGCCGCAAGGAATTGTGGGACGGCATTACCTCCTTTCCTTTGCTAAAGGATGGTCCAGTGTATCCTTTGCTAAAGGAGATATTAAAGGAAGCATCGAAGCACCTTTCCTCAGCATTTAGAGGATTCAAACAGCTCTTATCATGGCTGCTACTGAGATGCTTACGGTCATTTCACTCCATTAGGAACCTTCCTGAGAGAAAAATACTTTTTGACCGCAGCCCCGGATTGGAATTGGGCCGATAAGTCGTTGGGCAGCTAGTCTTGCAAGAGTATGTGCAAGGTTTTGCAGAGCTCACATCAAATTTCGCAATTTGTGGGCTCAGCGGTTGAGTGGACGTTTCCATTTACGGAACAGAGCCAGAGTTGCCAAGTCAGCTTATTATAAGTGACTTTGGGCTTGTTTGCCTGGAAAGTCCCTTACTAACATTGATAAGGTTTTTTTTGGGGTTGCTTCTAAAGTGTAGTTGCTTATTTGGGCTCCTGTCTCTCTCCTTTATACCGGTCTAGTTTGTTCACACACAGATGTCTGACCAACGCCGCCACTCAGTGTTTTGTTGTTCTGAGACAAATCTTGATGGGGTTGATGGAGTTTAGCTAACAATGCCAGGTACTAAATGGGCAAAATATGGCAAAGAATGTGGGAAACAAAGAATGGGAAAAAGAGAGTGCAGTTAAAGATTGGATTCGCCCTCAAGTGGGGAACGATTCAAAGGCAGTTTTGCGTTTTTGTAAGTGTGATATAATAGCACATCATGCCAATCTGGTTCAACATGCTAGCACTGAAAAACATAAAAGAAAACGCAGCTCAGTTCTCTTCAGTGAGGCTTCGATTCACGGTCTTTGCAAAAATTAATTAAATTAAATTTACAACTTCTTTTACTTTAGTTGACAAGAAAGTCAACTGAACTAACAAACTAAAAATAAATTACAAAAATTAAATAAAATGTACAACTTCTTTAAGTTTATAACAAGTTTTCATAGATTAGATTACATCTTCTCTAAATGACTGACAGCCATCACAGATACTAAGAGGAAGAGTTCATTTGATGAAGTCTGTTAAATTTTAGTTGGCAAATACAATTGTGTAGAAATTTGAATATACAAACACAAAATCAACCGAAAACATGGTATTGATCAGAGGTAACTAAGAATGAGTCATATAAATGAGTTAGTAGCAGTTCTCAGTGTGTGTGTGTGTGTGTGTGTGTGTGTGTGTGTGTGTGTGTGTGTGTGTGTGTGTGTGTGTGTGTGTGTGTGTGTGTGTGTGCGTGTGTGTGTGTTTTTAACTTGATGTGATTATGAGTGTCATGACCCGGCTCATGAGCCAAGAGAGGTGTACATGTTTATTATTAAACATACAATAACCCAAAACACATAGTGAGGTGATGAGGTGTGTGGATCAGTGTTATCAGTTTGTCAGCAGATGGATGAGGGGTTGTGTGGTGAATGAAAGGTGTCAAACCTAATCTAGTAACATAGCCGAAACCAACCAAACAAGAACATGGTGGTGTAAGAATGGAGAGATCTCAGCTTTGTGTTTAAATCATGTTAATAAAACTATTTAGCATAAAACTTAAAGGGACTGTTTGTAGCTTTTTAAACGTATAAATCTACCAGGTCGGTTTCCCATGCACACTCGCATATGCGCGCTCACTTGTTGCTACGCTGTTCAGACTCAGACTCCGACACAAATTAAACGGAAGCACCAAAACCTCAAAGTTGTATCTAGTGAAGCCCGTCTTGCAAAACAGTGTTGGCCGGGGTCGTAAAGCGCTGGGGAGACCATATCTTTGGTCTCCAGGA
>CAKALG010011170.1:0-23399 GCA_916700815.1 Helicolenus hilgendorfi
GACTAATCCTTCACTGTATCCTCATACATTGGTTCGTATGCTATCTCTATCTCATTTTTATGTGTTTTCCTACGAATGTTAAGCAACATTTGACGCATTTCTGCTTGTTACATGCATATAGTCTTTTCAAAATAAACTTCCGTCTTCACAAGAAACAACTTGGTTAGGTTTAAGCAAAATATATGACTTAGTTGGGTTTAGGAAAAGATTGCGGTTTGGCTTAAAATAACTCTGGAAGTGGCGTAAATTACGTGTCAAATAAATCAACATCACCCTTCCTACTGTGCGTTTGTCACTCTTTATACTTCCTGGTTCCCGATTACATGGTTTACATACATTGATTTCGTGGGATTCACGAATTACGGAATAGCTACGGACGGTGTATGAGAACGGCCTGAATCCTTCCAGCTTTACTTGGTATTTTGGTGAAAATTCGGGTTTTGAATAGACTTTACTTGGCTGACCATTCCATTCAGTGATTCTGTTAACAAGTGCAAACTAATTGCTCAATAGAAATGTGCAGCAATTACAGAATTATGATGAATAAACTCTTATAATTAAAAGGATAACTTTGGTGATATTCAAAATTGTTCTTATTGTCAACAAATCTTATGAAAGGTCCAAAAACAACAATGAGCTGATCTGACTAACAAGTATTTCCTGTGAAGAGAAATCTGCTGCTGAATATAGTCCCCAACAAAGGCACTATTTCCTCCTGCTTGAGTCAAGTTTGCTAAAATCTACAGTGTGCAGCTGTTTGGGAAAATTATTAAGCCTTTCTTCAAAATGAAATTACCCATGACCCATTGTGACCCATTTTTGCAAAGAATGATGTCTTTAGTAACAACCGATGGGCTTGAGGCTGGCAGCCAAAGACAGGCTAGGACGTCAGGAAAGTATTGAGAAATGGACGAATCCTTTGTTGGTGTTGGTCTTTTAATGGGATTTGTTGACAATGAGAAAAAAATGTAGTAATGCCAGCCTAAGAACTTTAACTATCAGATGGATTTACAGAAGCATGAAAAGCCAAAAATGCAAACTTAATGGAACTGTAACAAAAAGATTCTCTGATTCAAGATTTTTTAAATGTGAATATTTTTGTTTCTTTACTCCTCTATGACAGAAAACTGAATATCTTTGAGTTGTGGACAAAACAAGACATTTGAGGACGTCGTTTTGGGCTTTAGGAAACACTGATCAACATTTTTCACCATTTTCTGATATTTCATAGACCAAACAACTAACCTATATAGAAAATAATCAACAGATTAATCAACAATGAAAATAATCGTTGATTGCAGCCCCAACCTGTAGCGTCTAATTTGAGAAGTTGCAGACCAAAGCACAGTGCCGTTAGACACAATCATCCGCTGCACTGTTAATCTTCACATCCTCACAAAGAACACCAGATTGATACCAGATAACCAGACAGACTTCTGCACACATCCGGCTGGCCGGTTAGTTCTCAGAAATTTAACTCTCAATTTAATTTCTACCAATCCATTCGTCAATCTTTGCCCACTCTGTCTCGCTCTCTCTTCCCCGTCTGCCGCCAGCTGCACATCCAAAACTCACAGGGTTGTCAGGGGCAACAGCCATGCATGTCATGGCCCTCTTTCCAATTTGTCTGGATAAAGTGGTGTTTAATTTTTAATTCTTAAAATACATTTTTCATTGTGGTATGATGTGATACGGCTGAATTGTGGTTGTAATTGTTCTAACTTAATTTTGTTTTAATTTAATTTAATAGCGGTGAGTCAACCAATAGTTTTTTGTCTCTCTCTCTCTCGGGAAAGTCATAGGTGAAATGAACTGATGCCATCAGATTAATGACTTTAATATTGCTTCATTCACTGCTTTATTTGAAATTACATTATTATATGTAAATGTAACCAAAGTTGATTAAATGCAACCTTATTAATCACGTCAGTATAACAGACTGTACAAACTTTCATTGTGCTAATTTGGATAATCTCACATCACCCAAAGAAAACTCTTCAATCAATTCAACTTTAAAAGGAAAATCAGCTTTTGGAAGCATATTTTTTTTATCATATTGTTGCCTTGTGACTCTGTTCTGTCCCCCTGACAACAAATGTTTTTGTTTTACTTGGAAAAGCTCTCATTTCCATTCACTGAGCCGTTTCTATTATGTGTAACTGTGACTGGCGAGACAAGTAATGTGACTGGCTGAACAGATAATGATTAATCACCACTCTCCTACAATTTATATTTTAACTCTCCCAGCTCTTTACGCCTTAAGACAGCTTCACAGTCTCTACAGACGTGACACACTACTTTGCAACTGTACTGTTAAAGCAGAGGCCTCAGACTGTCGATCTGACAGATGGGTCTATATTGAGGTGGTGACATGCAGTTCACAGATCAGTTGACCCCTGTCTACGCTCTCCACCGCTAATGAGGGGACTTTTCTTCTCTCCTCCCTCTGCTGCATAGATTTTTCTCAGTGATGCAGCAGAGATGCATTGAAATTCAAGAATATGTAATTCTCATTTACAATTTTGCCTCTTTTCAGATCCCACCTTCACCCACCTCTACTCCACCACACCACACACACACAACACTCCCCCACCACCAACAGCAGCATCAACAACAACAACAACAACAAACAAACCCACTGCATGGCATAGCTGCTGATTGGTGGGGTTGAAAAAACAGAAAGGAAATTAATTGAATAATCAGAAATAGGCAGATGAATAGCTTTCAATTTAAATGCAGATTTTGGCATTTTTCTGCAGTCAGGAAGAGGATGTGAGAGAGAGAGAGAGAGAGAGAGAGAGAGAGAGAGAGAGAGAGTAGAGCTCCACCAAAAATAATTAAATCAGCAGCAATTCTATCCATATTTATATTCTAATCAGCTTTTTGTTTACTGTTTTTAAAGCGATATTCATGTGTCTGAGCAGTAAATAACTAATGACTACATACATCTAACAGGAACCTATTCTGTTAGTGGCTTACTGAACGACTGATGAACCTGATTCTCACATCCATAAATACATAAAATATGGAATTAGTTATAGTTGTCAATATAACACACCTTAAAACTTAAGATGGTCAAAGAACTCATAACTCCTTTGGTTACTTTTAAATTCTCTTATCTCTGCCTTAACTTCAATTTCTGAGCATTACCATAAAGCTAGAGAAATTTCTAAATTTGTGCATTTATAACTTAAAGGAGCAGTGTGTAGGATCTGGTGGCATGTACTTGTGAGGTTTCAGATTGCAACCAACTGAAATTTTCTCCTGTGTGCCAAACATGTAGGAGAACTATGGTGGCTGACGCGAATACCTGAAAATGTGAATGCCCCTATCTAGAGCCAGTGTTTAATTTGTCCGTTCTGGGCTACTGTAGAAACATGGCGGCCGGCTCCGTGAAGAGGACCCGCTCCGTATATAAACGGCTCATTCTAAGCTAACAAAAACAAAACGATTCTTATTTTCAGGTGATTATACACTAAGGAAAACTTAATATTATATTCCATTTCTGACAAGAGATTCCCCTTAATGTTACACACTGTTCCTTTAATACTTGTTAACCATGGTAGTGACATAATAAATGAATACATTCACCATAGACCTTCATATTTGATATTTCCGCTTATTGTACTTATGCGTTTGTAGTACTGCATTTCCTCAATACATAAAGATATTCACATTCTGTTTTTTTCACACATGTGGGGGAACCCTCTGCCCACCATCACACCACATTTGGGATAAATCACAGTTTTCATTATGATATTACATGAGCTCAAGCGTATCATCTCCCATTTGGCCTGGCTTTAATTTGTACTTCTTTGATATGGGTTGTGTTACAATATCTGTTAATTTAACCACTTTTGCAGTAAAATATTTTTATACAAGAATCCATTTCATCTGTAGGAGACCTAAGAGAATATGAAAAACATGGCTGTGCTTTGTTCTACTTCTGGTAGGGGTATCTCAGGATTTTGGCTGCCTTCCCATTAGCCTATAAGCTCCCAGAAATGCTATGAATAACTGTTAACTGCTTCCTTGTTGGTGTTAAACTGTATATTTATCATAGTATTTCCCCTTCCCCTTTTGGTTTTGAATCATTTTATCACAAAGAGGAAAACTCCAAATATGCAATATGGCTCTGCCCTGTATGTCACCTTTGAAGTGTGATTGACAGGTCATTAACCAGCTACTTAGAGTCGAGAGAATGACAGTGTTCTAACCTCTGTGTCGTATTAAACAAAGCCTGGGCCATCGCAGAAGAAACCAACCCAATAGTGTAGACTTTTCACCATTAAAATTCTGAGCAACTTATTCAACACATTTCTATGCAGTGTGATTTTCAGCCAGAGCTCAATAGAAAACATGATATGCAGTATGCAATTCAGATAGGACTCCAAACAAAAACAAACCGGGCTGGTAAACAAGATTTAGTCATTTGGAATTTGAGAAGCTCAGCAATAGGTGAGCTTTTCCTAAACAAACTGTGAATTTGCAGTAACACTATTTGTTAACATATTATGCAAGTTTTGGGCAGACGTGCTGCAGCCTGTTGGAATCGCTAAGCTAATGCATGCATGTATTTACCTCACATACACACACACAAACACATACACACACACATTGAAGTACTGTCTAGACTGTCTGGACATTTATTCATGGATCTGGTGTACTGTATGTGACACATTAATCTTATATATCAGGTGTACTGCTACTTTACAAACAGTTTGTTTAAATAAGCAGTGTGCAGGATCTGGTGGTATCCTGAGATGAGGTTGCAGCTTGCAACCAACTGAAGCCTCTCCCATGAGCCAAACGTGTAGGAGAACTACAGTGGCCGACGCAAAAAAAAAAGTGTTGTAAGAGTAGCGTAGGTCATCTGGAGCAGAACTAGTGCATAGAGTGAGTGAGAGTGTGTGTGTGCGTGGGAGGTGAATGGTGAAGCACGAGAGAGAGAGTGGTGGTGACGGCGGCAGTGAGTAACGTTATCGACTACGGCCCAAGCAGGAAAAGGTTTGTCTGTTCTGGGCTAATGTAGAAACATGGCGGTGCAACATGGCGGACTTCATGAAGAGGACCCGCTCCCTATGTAAATATAAACGGCTAATTCTAAGGTAACAAAAACACACTGGTCCTTTAAGGGGACTTTACATTTGGTTACATGTTGGGTTGAACTCGTTGAGGCTACTCTAGTATATTGTGAGTGAATTTGCATATAACACAAAAACACCCCAATATTACCTTCCTCATCTTTAGACTTCGTTGAGAAAATATGAAGAAACAGTTGTGATTTTTTAACAGTTATTTGATGTTATGTGTTACTTCAGCTGCAGTACATCACATGTACAGTATACGTAGACTTAAAAATCCTAAATCAAATGAAACTTAAATAGTCTTCTATAAACCCTGTCTGTGTGTCAAAGTGTTGTTTTTTGGGCGATGAGATTAGGTGGCTAATTACAAGTCTTGGTAGCAAACACAAATACTCAGAGGAGGCTCATAAGATAGGTGACATTTTACTGTATTGTATCATCTGTGCACAGAGAATATTTCCAGCAGTAAACATTGTTGCTACCATGATACAGATGTGCACCCTTTGCACTCCTCATATCTTTACTGACATGTACTGAGGGGAAAGTGAAGAGAAAACTTTAAAAAGTACTCCATTAATTTAGCATTGCACAATGAACCGCTTAAAAAAATAAAATAAAAATAAGATCAAAAACATGCTGCAGCCGAACCAGATATATCGTCTTTTATTCCTTTCTTCTTCATTCTTAAAAGCCAGTGCCTGACATTACCCACCATGGAACTGACCACCAACACTTGGATCGGAGATTCGGGTGTGTTATCCTAGTAGCGGCTAATGTAGCCTCGAGGCGGTAGCCTCAAGCAGAGATGAGCAGCGAGCTACACAGGTTTGGTAAACATTTCTTTTTGACTCCACACCCCCGACTTTCAAATGTGTAGCCCTCAGTTATCAGACTTCATGCAGCTCCCTCTGGAGCCACAAAAGGCTTTATACACATATGCAGTAGTACTCCTGTAAACACACTTTGATGTTCCCCTTTAGAAAATATCAATAACATCCATTCGCTCTTCAGTACACGACCCAACCAAGTCCATGAGATCATGTGCACGTGCAAGCCGATTTCGATACAGTCAAACTAAAGGCTGGCCCACACCAACAGATTTTTCAAATCTTAACATATTTTGTAAATGTGAGACACACACATCAAGACATGTTGTGTTAAATCTAACAGTTTTTTTTCCTATAGTGTGTGGAGAGCAACGATATGGCCAAAATAGCAGACCACACACTAACAGATTCAATTCATGAACCACAAGACTCGCCGCTAAAACATAAATCTCGCAAAATATCTCACGCTCAAACGTGACTTTAGTCGACGGGCAGGAAGAACTAGCGATGTTAGTTTTTGCGCTACTTTCTACTGAAAATTCACAAAGGATGGATGGATGGATGAAGTCATGGAAACACGTTAAATAAACACTTCCGTTGTTGCCCCAAATTAACAAGCTGATCCTCTATTTCTGAGTCCATCTCACTACTTTGTGCTTCACATTTTGCATTAGCTCATGCGTTAGCCACAGCGGTTGTTGTCCTTCCTTCTTCAGTCAGCTTGGTTCTCAATTGGCTATTGTTATTCCCCACATGACTGCATTATTGGCTGTCCTCTGGGTTCCCCACACATAGCAGGATATCCCATTGTAAATATTGAACATGTTTAATATTTATGATTTGAAATCGGTGCGGCCAGGATGGACTTCCGAGCTGATCGGTAAAGAAACACTCTTAACATACATCACGCCAAGAATATCTGGAAAGTTAATCTTTAGAATCATCAAAAAGATCAGAGCTTTGCTGACGATTGTCGGGAGGGGGGGGAATCAGACCCAACATCGTCTTGATTCTCGTGTAGTGTGTACCCGACATAACTCTAAATTGACTGACTTAACTGTGTTAAGTGATAAACTGATAAAGAGTTATGAAGACCACATTAATGTGTGAACCAATGTGAGTATGTGACAGAGCTGTGGAGGCCTTCCTCCACTCAGGAATAGTCACAACCTCAGGTGGACTTATGTGTGGGTCTGTATCATGTTACCATGGAGACAGAAGACATATGTTCCGAACATCAACCAGAGGAGCCAGACAAGCACACGCACACACGCACACACACACACACACCCGGAGGGCAAACAGGACAGGAAACTGTCAGGAGAAATCAGAGTCAACAGTCTCTTCTTTCTCTGGGATTTTAACTCCAAGATTTCTCTCTGAAGGTTTAAACACATAAAGTCAAAATCCGCGGAAAATATGGTTAATTTATTCACTCTTGTATTCCCATCAGCCTTTGTGTTTACTGTTTATTAGTGCTTTGCTCATGTTTATCTTCATAGCTATCAGCGATACATCAGTGAGTGTTTTGTTTCAGTCAGTGAGCAAAGTGAGATTCAGTCCCAGCAAGCCTCCTTTCTCTTCCCAAAATATTTAAAACACCCACTCATCTATCCTTTTTAGTTTATTTCTTTTTTTTATTGCTCCCAACTTCACACACACACACATGAAGAGATCATGCATGCAAAGAGATTTTAGATGACTAAAAACAACGTATGATAGGAATGCAAGACATGATTGATCTTTCGATTCGATCCGTATTGTACACAGATCTAAAAAAATATAAATAAAAGAGTATTTGTATGGTTTTGCCAGCAGTCGATCACCATAAGCGTTCTTCAATTTAATGTGACGTCTGATTAGCCCACTACCGCAGCGGCGACAACACAAACGGTCTGTGGTGTGGTGAAGTCGAGCGCGGTGTTTTGACAGAATTGACAGTCCAGCGTGCCGTCATGCCACCATAATGTTCAAAACTGTGGCTATACTACACGCCTATGGCATCTAATAAAATAAATGCAGCAGTGGTGTCATTTTACGGATGCGACTGAATGCCTCCATTCACATGATTGGTATCGAATATAAGAAGTGGACGTAGTCACCGTAACGGCACCCATTGGTTTGTAGACTGCTGTTTTGAAGTCTCGAGTGTGGCATTTTGGCCGTAACCATCTTGGTTTTTGCAGCAGAAGTGACATGAGAGGGTGGCGCTCAGCACAACCGAACACTGAATAAGACGTTTTTAGGCGACCAAAAAGGTTATAATCAACTTTGATGAACTGAAAACTTGCTGTGAAAGGGTTGAAGATCCAAGACAAAAACACGGACAACACCCAGATTGGACAACACCGTGGTAGCGGCCTGTCAAACACAAGATAGCCAAGCCCTAAAGCATCCCCTGCTTTATGGTCTATTTGACTCTAAATGGGACCATAATTGACTAAATGAACATCATGCTGTATTGAAGAAGACTTGAAAGTAGCGATTGAGACCATAAATTCATGTTTACTGAGGTAATAAATCAAGTGAGAAGTAGGCTCATTTTCTCATAGACTTCTATACAATCAGACTTATTTTTGCAACCAGAGGAGTCGCCCCCTGCTGGCTGTTAGAAAGAATGCAAGTTTAAGGCACTTCAGCTTTGGCTTCACTTTTTAAACCCGGAGGTTGCCGCCTAGTATCAAACAAAGTAGAAACAAATGAAGTACTCTATTGGTAACGGTAACACCTTAAGGGTACAGGTATTGGTACTGGTATTGTCATTTTTTAAACAATATCCATCCCTCGTAATAATACAAAACCCATTTTGAACAGGCAAATTTAATAAAAACATACGTTACACACAAACATTGATCCACAAACAATGGCTCAGTGATATTAACAAACATTTTTTATAACTGCCCTGGTCTTTAGTCTGCATCATGACCTAGTTTGATATGATTCAGCTAAAAATAGACCACAGTGCTCCAGCAAGAGTTGCATTATCTTCCCAGAATGAGTACAGTTGTTGTTTTTTTTTCGATTAAATCTTTTGAGAGTTACATGAGATAGGAAAAGCAACATGTTGGCATAACCCTGATTATAAATAGGACGGTTCTCTAACTGTCCTCCTTTTTAAAATCAGCTGTATTGATTTCTTTTTTTACACCCTACTGGCTGCTGTCAATAGTGTTGTTGTGGTGCTCTAACTGCCATTCGTTTTAAAATGAGCTCACTCGTTCCCCTTTACTCTCTAGTCAATAAAAAAATGGTTAAAGTAGAAAACACCTTTATTGGCCCTTATCATTTTAAGTAGCTGCCAAACTGCCTGCTACAAATAACCCTCTAACACTCTAGTGGCATTAAATCTGATTGGTCAGAAAATGAGAGAGGGAACAGGCTTATCACAGGGTGAGAAAGAGAGACACCATAAGCCTTTTTTGGCCCGGCTGGGTCACAGTTCTCCAGCTGCTGACCGCTCCCATGGCTCGAGTCTTATTGGCCCTGTCGCCAGCGGCAACCCTGACAGTCGAGCTGTGTTTCAGAGTTATTTTAAAATTAAGCTACAATAGATAAATGACTCGACCGTCCAAGCAGTGATGGCTTATACTCTGTCTGACACACACACACAAGCACTCACAGCAAACACACATTTGTGTGGCGTTAATCATTCCCAAGTGGCTGATAAAGCAGAGACAGGTCATTAAGACTCAGAGTTCATAAACTGTACTTTATTAACTGTCCTCTTCCTTCTCCCACTCTCACACACAGACACAAATTATTTGGCGTTTTTCAAAACCGTCGCCATCTTTTAAACGTTCTGCTCTGTCTCTGTTTCATTCATTTCTTCCCCTCCATCTCTCTCTGGTGAGAGGGGTGACAGTTAATTGGGAGCGTGTGTTAATGAGCTGGCCCTGAGATTCTATCTTCTCCTTTCATTAGGAAGGGAAGACAGGGGAGAGAGTGTCAAGGAAGTGAAGGAAGAGTGAGACGGAGGAAAGGAAGGAACGAAAGACAAAAAAAGAAAAAGGCAGAGAAGTCAATCGCTCGATAGAGAACATCTAGAAGTTTTTAGTCGCTGCTGTGGAGAGCACAGCTCTGTGTGTTTTGTTTATTTGTTAATGAGCTAATCAATAGCAGAGGTGTGTACGCTCAGCAGTGGGTCTGCTTTGGGAGATTACTTACACAGACACACAACTTGTATGACTTGTTTATCTACAATGTGCCTCTGTTGTTTCTTTTTTTAACTATTCTGACTCAACTAAAGTTGCTCAACTGAAGTTTCTCTATTTCAAGTCTTTATCTGACAGATGTGTCATTTGAGCTACTACCTGTCTCTTGTAGGCATTACTGTATAGTGAAAATAAAGTACTGTTATTCTAATACATTAGAGCAGTCATTCCCAAAGACTGGGACCCACAGGAGATTAGTGACTGCTTCCATACTCTTTGATTTAAGATGAATATCTACAGCACACCTTTGAGCCACCTGAACGTTCCTATTGTTCTGAGAGTTGTAGACAAATTATAACAATGACTTTAATATGAAAGGTAAGCGTACATTCGGTTTGTTTTACTGATGAGTAGGGCTGGGACGATACGCCTATCTCCCAATTCTAAATTATATTGTGATTTTTTAAGCATTGCAATTCGATATTACGATTTATTGCGATTTATGTTAACTTTTTTAACACTAGACCATGGGAAAAAGTTGAATCATACACTTCTAGGGACTTTCACTTCACAAACGAGTGGCATTTTCTTTTTAATCTATAAGGTACATGCACAGTATGTTTTATACTTCTGGTAAATATAATCGAATCAAGCTTATTTCCATATATGTATTTTGCATAAACAGTTCCCCTTAACACCTTATTTTGAAAACCAGACGTAGTCACACGTGTATATTTCCGCCTGTTCACTCCGCCTAAATGCATGTATTTGGTCTCAATTATAAAGTATTTTACATGTGTATACGTTTTCAATAACACATGCATGTAAAGAAGTTGTGATTTATCAAACATATTAACAGTATATCTCTTTGAAATTCGCTCTTCTCAAGATTTATAGATTAGGTCTATTGCGAATTGGGTTGCGATGGTTTGTCATTTTAAAAAGTGGGTCCCCAGAAAAAAACTTTGGGAAACACTGTATTAGAGGAAATTAAAAGGGAAAAAAAATATTTCTTGGGTCTGCAGAAATCTAATTATAGTGTGTGCAATAAAAAACTGCCAATGAAGTCTCCATCCTGTAACGTCAGACTGACTTTTGGGACTTTGCATTTATCTGAGCCTTTAAATGGGTAAATGTTGTACAGTGCGAGCAGTGTCTCCCTCTCCTTGAAACTTCTGGAAGAAATATGTTCAAATAACTCAGTCGCTCTGCACAGAGCTGAGGTGTTTATCTCGCTGATTAGCAGAGCCTCATAAATACATAATCACTGATGCTAATCAACCCTCTCACCTAGGGGTGAGCCAAAAATATAAATTACACACATGTCAGGCTAACACACACAAACATTTTCTGCACACTTTCCCTATCTAAATAATTCTGGCATCAAAGGCATTTTAACATAACATTGCATTCATCCATTATTAATTGACAAACAGCATTTATCCACATAAACTAGCTATAACTAAGAAGCTTTTGCACCGTACTGGTTCTTGTTTGCAACGCTATAAAAGAACCACACTGTTACAGTCGAATTTGACACCCACAACTTTTGATCTCCCACCGTTCAAACGCACATTTAAACTTCTGACTTTATTCTGTAAAAACAACAGCATGGAGGTGCCAACATAATTGGACTCCTTTTGACTTTGAAGTCTACAAATGTATGTAAAAGTCAAAACATGTTATGGTAGATGCTGGGGGTGTTCATCAGAAAATGAAGTTAGTAAGTAACTTTAAACATGACTAACAGTCTATGTTTATCATATCATTATGTTAAAATGCATACATGCAATCATTTAGCATGTCAGCCTACTACAGTATGTCAGCACTAATGACTAAGAAACAGAAATTCAGGCATTATTTACAGGGGGTTGAATTGAAGTTAGGATATCAGTAATAATTGTTTGGTTGTACATTCAGATTTAATCGCTTACGTCTTTGGTGAGGTTGTTAAAGCTGTACATGTTGTCCTTGATTCTAATATTCCATAATGTATCTTTAAGGATCATTTTGGTATTTTTCAACCTAGACCCTCTATTTTTCCATGTTTTTGTGTCTGACTGACTAATAGCAACAACAATTTCTGAAACTGGTCCAATATTGAGGGAGAGCGCTGTAGATGGCAGCTGCTCGCGGGCTCCAATGTAATCCTATTGGGGCAAGCTAGCACCGTCATTTACGTCCACTAAAAGTGCTTGTTTTTTCCATGACAGACTCTGATTGTTATTATAAGTGTCTGACATTATGGAAAGAGTCTCTTAAAGTAGAAGTCTCGTTCTGAAATCTGGCAAGGTGACGTGTTGCCGGAAGACAACGGTGAAATGGTGGAATGCATCCATGGTGGAAACATGAGTGCCAGCCGGACAAAGTTTGTTGTGTTGGAGTACAGAAAGTGTAGCTTAATGTTATCTAAAAGATTTACAATCATTCCTGTTCTCCTCTGGTTGTAGCTTGTTCAAAGTGAGAATTTGTTTTTTCATATCATTGTAAATTGAATATCTTGGGGTTTTGAAATGAGTTTTGGACAAAACATTTCATTTAATGACTTTAATTTAAAGGCCTTTGGCTTTAGGCAATTGTGAGCAGCATTTTATCTACAATTTTAGATTAAACGACAATGGACTAACCAAGGAAATAATCAGCAGATTAATCAATAACTAGAATTACCACCTTGCGGTTGTATGCCTCCCCCAGACAGTCAAGTTGCAGTTTACATCCATGTCTGTCCAAAATGTCATCACTTCATCATTTTATCCAATTAGTCATTTGTGTGAAATTGTCATAATTAGCTAGTGCAGGGCGATATGGAGAAAATCAAATATCAACAATGTTTTTGGCCAATCACCTCAATATCAATACTGCGAAGATATTGTAGGGTTGACTTTTACATAATATTCACAAAATATTAACACGATGAGATTTTTAAAAAATAATCATCAGTAATGATGATATAATGACTAAGTGAGTAAAGGCAAATAATAGACCATCTAGTACAGTCTGGTAAGTTCAGAAAATGACATCCCTTTATGGTAATGCAGCCTTTAAAACCAGGAAAAGACAACACTATGCCATCTTACAATATCCCGATTTCCATAATCTATGAGATGATATCTAGTCTCATATCACAATATTGATATAATATCAATATATTGCCTAGCCCTATAATTAGCGAATTCATTCTTGAGTTATGGCCAAAAATGTGTTTTGTTAGGTCAAAATTGACCTTGACCTTTGACCACCAAATTCAAATTAGTTAATCCTTGAGTCCAAGTGGACGTTTGTGCCAAATTTGAAGAAATTCCCTCCAGGCGTTCTAGAGATATCGCAATCACGAGAATGGTACTGACAGATGGACAGACAACCCAAAAACAACGCCTTCGGCCACAGCTGTCACCTGCGCAGAGGCATAGCTAAGATAATTGTTGGTTTCCGCCCTACTTTGACATACAACATGTTTTCTCTCGATCTTAAATACAAGTTTACACAAGTTATGATCACTGAAGTATTGTTTAAGTTTCCCTTTTTCTCCCAAGAACCAATAATTAGCATTTGACGCTTTTTGCAGATGAAACGGGGGAAAAGTTTAAATTACAACCACTGAGCCAAATTAGTGACAAAGACTGAATAAACAAAACATTTCTTGCAGTCATAATTACTACCATCATTGTGTTTCTACCATCCCTGTTGAGACTGAATGAGTGAGAGACAGAAAAGCATCTCATTGACAACTTGAAACATTTCAATTACCAAATCATAGCGACGCTAAAGGGCTGAAAAGCAAACGTGAATAAAGGGCGAAGAAATCATTGGAATGAGTGCGACATAATAAATGAACGCATGAGAAAGAAAGAGAGAGAGCGAGAGAGAGAGAGAGAGAGAGAGCGGGGGAACGTGACAGTT
Organism: Helicolenus hilgendorfi; assembly: GCA_916700815.1. Lineage (NCBI taxonomy): Eukaryota > Metazoa > Chordata > Actinopteri > Perciformes > Sebastidae > Helicolenus > Helicolenus hilgendorfi. The sequence continues at coordinate 13,966 of CAKALG010011170.1, forward strand.
GCAGGTTAAACAGCTTACACCATAGGAGGGGGATTTGGGTGCCTCTGCTAGAGGGGGATATTAGCAGGATTATCTGGCAACCCTGTTGCTGAGGTGAATAACATTAGAATCCTATTTGTAAGGACGTCTATGCTTCCTGTCCAAAATCCCCCATTTGCTCTCCACTTAACTCCTGCCTCATCCCACAATTAGTCCACTTTATATTCTCATAACCCAGATTACACTCGTAAAGAGCATGTTCTGAATGTTATGCGTAACGTTATTCATGTGTATTTGTGTGTTCCTTTAAGTGTGGTTGTTCCTTTGTATGTGTGTGCACGTGTGTGCGTCGACTCATATTCCATTAGTAGTACAAGCCTCTCTGCTCCCATAGGCCACCAGGCGTGTGTGTCATACACACTCAGACAGAGTGGAGAACACCCTGAATACTAATACAGGAAGTGTTAGCATCTGTTTTGGGTGTGTATGTCTTTGTACATCTGTATGCAGGTGCACCCATGGGTGGGGGGGGTGGTGGTGGAAGTGTGGTGTGATGGAGAGTGTTGAGATTGGAGTGAGTATGTGTGCATTTGAGTGTGACAGTACGCACTATGAGGGCATTACCGCCCTGTGTGCGTGTGCGTGTGCGTGTACGTGTGCGTGTGCGTGTGCGTGCGTGTGTGTTCTGTGGACACAGTCTGAGGTTAATCAATATTGACAGTGAGTTATCTCTTCTGGCAGGGTCGCAGGTGGGTTCGATGGAGCAGATTGGACACACCAAACGAGGAAAAAAAATGACATGTACGCCCACATGGCATGTTCAAATCCCCGCTCCATTTCTTATTCTGCTGTTATTCACTACTCCTGTGGCATTCAAGTGAGTCCTTGAGCAAGGCAGTAATGACCAGTCGCAATCGTCTCGCACTTGACCACGATGATAACCACCCAGCCGAGATAATAAAGCCGCCTTCTACCTCGCCGGTATGGATTCTCCGCGGTGTCTCTTCTTGCTAGAGGCTCCCTATCATCATAACACAACACAGCAACAACACGGTGATTAGCTGCTGCTACACACTCAGATCAGAGAGCAGCAGAGAGAGGGGGGAAGAGATAAACAACAACAGAGAGATAAAGAGAGAAAAAGTGTTGCAGGAGAGGATGGAGAGAGAGAGAAGGGAAAGTAGGAGACAAAGGGGTGAGTGCGAAGGGAGCACAACAGGATGTTTTCACTGTAAAGCTACTTAAGGAAAGGATTTGCTCAACAGCGAGGGGACAGACACACATATAGGTTTTATTTAGCCTGCTCGACGAGTGTTTGGGGAGTGGTGATCGATTAATGCAGCCCAGGCCTGTGACATTGCCCAGTCATCACTCTGTACCCTCACAAAACACACACACACCATCATTCCTCCACTCATGAGGTACACCACATCCGATACACACAGCAGAGGAGAGTCCCTCTCGGCGTAGTGTTCCTCTCCCTGCACGGCTGAGTCGGGCAAAAAGCTATAACGTGGCGTAATGGTGCATAAACGTGGATATGGGGGATTCAGTAAAAAAAAAAAAGGGGAGATAAAAAAAACACCTTGCAAGGTCAAATTTGCACTTCCTGGAGCATTCGTGAAAGATCCCACAGAGACAGATATCAGCGCTCACACAGCTGCTACAGCCTGTAGGAAATTTTGATGTTGACAGCGTTTCCCTTTTAACTTCACACTTCTATGTTAATGATCACGGTGCATATGCTTACAGAGGCAGACACTGCTCGTTGCTCGTAGCCACAGGCAACCGTATCTGATCTCAGCAATTGTGTAGATATAGATGTACATAAAGCTAGAAATACATTGATAATATTGATATTGTTATATGAGATCAGATATCTGAGATCTTGTCAATGGTTATATTGTGATTAAGTTTTAATTTGTGTTTTTTCCGGCCTTTAAGGTTTTATTACAACACATTTATGGATCACTTTTATCTCTTTCTTGTGTACAAATACTGTGTCTTTGAAACATAGACTGGAGTGGAGTTGTTTTGAAGCTTCAAATTTGGCATTTTGGCCGTCGCTATCTCGTTTTTTTTTACAACCAGAAGTGACACGAGAGGGTGGTGCTGAGTACAACCAAATGCTGAATAAGACATTTTTAAGCAACCAAAAAGTTATAATTAACTTTCATGAACTGAAAACACACTGTGAAAGTGTTAAAGTTCTAAGACGAAGACATGGACAACTCCCAGACCGGACAACGCCGTGGTAGCGACCGGTCAATCACTAGGTAGCCACGCCCTAAAGCATACCCTGCTTTATGGTCTATTTGACTCTAAATGGGATCATAATTTACAAATGAACATCATGCTGTATTGAAGAAGACATAAAACTAGCGATTGAGACCATAAACTCATGTTTACGATGTTTACTGAGGTAATAAATCAAGTGAGAGGTAGGCTCATTTTATCACAGACTTCTATACAATCAGACTTCTTTTTGCAACCAGAGGAGTCGCCCCCTGCTGGCTATTAGAAAGAATGCAGGTTTAAGGCACTTCAGCTTTGGCTTCACTTTTCAGCCCCAGAGGTAGCCGTCTGCTTTGAAAGCACCAAAGTTATAATGTCACATTATATTAAAGCTCGAGTAGGCAATATATTTTAGGAAATTGTTTTTGTCATATCTGTTGAACTTCTCATTACATCCCGACAGCAGTCAATAAATCAAATGCTCTGCAAAAAAAATCAGGTATCTGTGGCTGTTGCAGGACTGTAATAACTGGCCGTCTACCTGCGCGCACTCTGCCAGTGCACTCATTGCACGTGACCGGAGTCTTGCACAAGGCTAGGCGGACAAAATGTCTCAATAATGACATGCTAGCTTGACAGCTGTGAGTCCTAACAATAGCCAAGTTCTTTGTTTACATTCATTATGATAATATCAGGTGTTTTATTCCATGTGAATGAGGTAGGCAACGATGACGACGATGTGCTGCACTCCCTCGTGGACTCGTCCACAAAAAAATCGACCTTACTCTTGATGGTTTCTCCTACATTAAAGTATTCAAAAACAGTGAGGTATGTGAAGTTTGCGTACCTTTTTGAAGAGCAAGGAGTCGTCCATTTGCTCAGCATAGACTGAGGACAGCCTGTATTGGTTCTCAGTGGTGATATCCATCTGGTAGCCGGTCAGGACGTAGCAGACTGTGCGGAACTCCTGGATTTTCCTCTGAAACACCTCCTTCAGCCTCTGGTTCCTGAGTTCTGCGCTCTCCATCTGCTTACGTAAATCTGCAACACACGCAAAAGTTGGGAGTGTACATGAGTCAGATATTCGAACACTATATTTTCATAAACATCACACTTTATGGCCTCTAAGATTCTGTAACACTTGTAAGACTTCTTCTCCACGGAGCTCCACAAGTACATGCTCAACTCACTTAGCTAATGCAGCATAGATGGACGGCTCCATATCAGATATACACTCCTTGAGGCACTTCATCTGCTCACTTAGGGGTCCAACAAAACACTATAATGCACAGAGCATAGTGTTGACTACAGCAGCGTCAGCTGCGTCTCCGAGACGGGAGCAGAGAGATTCAGAGAGAGGAGAAGCAGGATGAGGGGCTCGACTTTAATTTGTTGAAAATCAATTTGCTATAATTACTTTAATTGGAAGACTTGATTTGAGAACGCGGAGAAATTAGTTTGTCTGAGCAAAAATTAGTCGTTACAGAGGGAATTATTATCTCGTTTCAAGGCCAAACGCCTTTTGAAGAATTCCGATCAGCCTGAGCATTAAGACCACAAAGTATAACACATGCGCAGTGTAACTGATGACGCGTGACCCCGCCTCCTTCTGCTAGCAGAGAGATACGTGTGTGGATGTGTGGCGAGACATTGAGGTGCGGGAGCTGCTGGCCGTCAGTGGTGAGAAAGACGAAAGCGGTAGATGACGGGATGAGAGATAACGTAGTGTAACGTTATACAGACATAACAAGGCTGCTGAATGAGAGAGGCATCCACCGATACGTTACATACGTTACACAGAAACACACCATGTTAATAACAAGCCGATCACCTCACGGTACCGCCAGCTGTGAGCTGTGATGTTTTTAAAGTCACGCACCTTGGCGGAGGTCTGCGCTCTCCAAGTGCTATTCTAGTTTTAAATGTTATCACTGCGGTAAAAGCTCAAAGTGATACACATGCATTTGATGGCGTGTGAATATAACGCAACATTAGAAACGGTGAAAGAAGTGAGGAGAAGAGACCAGCAACAAAGAGGCTGAAAACATTCTCAATAGTTTTCTGTATGTATAACTGGAACATCTGACAACAGCGTCAGACAGCTGGGGATAACTTTTATCCACACATTAAAGCACAGTCTCCATTGATACTGGCAGAGCCATCAATAGCTCGCATCATTTGATTGCTATTTCTATGATTTCAGCCCAAAAACTGGAGCTTAGCTTGGAAGCTTTTATGTGAACCCAGACGTCTTTAGTGGGAGTGCGTGCTCTACTCTTTTCTAAAGGTCCACAAATGATGAAAAGTGGACAAATTGCTCTAATTAAAAAGCAGTTACTTTTGTCCTCAATACTGTTCCTGCTATTTACATCACACCAAAATGCCTATCTTGGCCTTTGCCAGTTAAAAGATGACTTTGGTATTTTTCAACCTGGATTTTTTGGGGACTAATGGGGACAACACTTTCTGAAACTGTGTCCAGTATTGAGGGAGTACACTACAGCCGCTGTCCAGTAAACAAGCTGTAATGTAATCATTTGGGGCAACCTGGCACCGTCATTTACATCCACCACCATCCCGTTTTTGCCACTAACAGGCTCAGATGGTTATTATAAGTGTCTGACAACATTATGGAAAGAACCCTCCAGCGAAAAAATATGTTTTTCTCACCTTTCGCTTTCATGTGACTTGTTGCCAGAAGAGACAGCGGTGGAAACGTGAGTGAGAGTCGGAGAAAGGAGTGCCGGTGTTTGTTGTGTTACAGTACAGAAAAGTGTCGCTTAGTGTTATCTAAAAGATCTTCAATAATTAGATGATTTCGACAATGTGGATGAGACGCGAGACACACAACAACAACCAGATCGGATCAAGAGGAAGGTAAGAACATTTTTTTATTTCTCAGTAGGGTCCTCTCCATAATGTTGTCAGACACTTATAATAACAATCTGAGCCTGTCGGTGGCAAAAAATAAACACTTTTAGTGGACGTGTAATAAAAGCAGGTAAGAGCACCAGAAAGAGAATGAAAACAGGGAGAAAACATATTCGACCAAAGCAGATAAAATGCTTATTTAACAAAATGATGATGATTCATTTCTTCAAGGTCAAAAGCATTTCAGTTGCTCAAAAGTGCATCTACTTTGATACTCGCATTTCTTTTTTTTATATTTCTTATAGCCAACACCAACCTGTCACAAATGCTCAATTCTTCTCTGCTGTCAAACACATACATGTTATATTCTTGCAGGAGCAGTTAATAGTGACAGTGGTGCATTTTATTTTTCTAATCCTGCCTTGATTGATCAGCACTTCTACTCATCATTCTTCTCTTCATAAATCTTAACCTATTACATTTTTATCCGTCATAATCAAACAAGTAAATGGCTAGAAAGTTTAAACGTAAGGAGAGTGTGTGAGTGTGTGTGTCTGTCTGCGTGCCTGACTGTCTGTCTCCTGGGTGACTGGGCTCCTCTTGAGTGTCAGTCAGTGCTGATAAATACTGTTTCAAGACTTCAGCATTGTGACAAAACTGTCACTATATGACAGCTATCAAACTGCCCTGAAAATGGCTGTAAATTCTCAAGTGACAGCATGAAGTAGACGCCGTTTAAATTCATTGCAACATGCAGACAAATGGACACCAACACTGGGAAATGAACATGTTATTGCCGGTGCAAAGACGAAATGTGTACAAGTGCGCACACACACACACACGCATGTGCCAATGTGTGCGTCTAGCTGATAAATCAAAGCATTTGGGGAAAGAAGATTTGTGCACCAACTGTCAAGTTTTGAGAAAGTTAGTTGACTTCTGACTTTTGCCCTTAATTGGTCTCTACGGGTCTGAGCGAGCTGCCTCTTAAAACCTGTCAAGAAAATTCCACTGCTGAGATTTCTTATTTATATATTTTTTTTTTTCAACTCATATTTCAACCTGATCTACATCCAAAAATGCATTTGTATCTCTAGAGTGTAACATGGAAAAAAAATTAACTAAATGGCTAATGAGTTTGACACAAATCATTTGTTGTTTTACCAACAAAGAACCGCAGGAGTTTACAAAATATGACCCATCTACCCAGGAAACCCAACACAAGTGTAATATTATCCTGACTGTGCTTCTTGTGATTTATAAGCACAAGTCAAGTTCAAAAGGGAGAAAGGACAAATATTCTACAGTAAACATTTATGAAAAATGCACTATTTGTCACATTTAATAAAAACTAGAATTGCTTCACGTCATCATTTCATCCTATTAGACATTTGTGTGAAATTGTCATAATTAGCAAATTAATTATTGAGTTATGGCCTAAAAAAAACACATTTTGTGAGGCAACAGGCACATTTCATCAAGGCGTTCCTGAGATATCACGAGAATGGAACAGCTGTAAGGTTAAAGTGACCTTGACCTTTGACCCTTGAGCGTCAAATCTAATCAGTTCATCATTGAGTCCAAGTGGACATTTGTGCCAAATTTGAGGAAATTCCCTCCAGGTATCACGATCACAAGCTTGGACTGGACGGGACGGACAAAAAAAAGCCCATTACGAATGTATGATTGTAAACTCAAAATTTGTTCAAATCGCTCGTTTTACACCAACCGCCGGCAGTTATTGAGTTCATTATTTGGGTTAATTGTACAGTTTATCAGTTGTTTTGTACTGTGATTGTTTACATTGAATATAATATATAATAAAATATGTAACTTAGTCAGGGGACGTCAGTTTACTCAAAGATAGAAAAGGGTTCCCTCAAGGAAAAAGGTTAGGAACCACTGGTCTAATACCCCGCTAAACCACAAACCACTGGCAAAACGTGTTACTGAAATAAAATCTATGTAGAAGCCCTACAGCAGGAAGACAGGTGAAGTGTAATAATATTTTATCTTTCCACTGCAAAGTAACCCTCAGGACGCTTCCAAGAAGAAGCAAAAAAAAAAACCTTCATTCACAAAAAGCAGTCAAGTGTAAAGCTAGGAATAATACTTAATAACAACAGCTTAATTCACCGGTTTAATTTCTTTTTTGAAAATGCTTGATAAGTATAATAGAAGAGTATCAAAGTGCAAAAATTAAAGAATAATTCCTGTAATCCTAGGCTTCATTTTTCATGTTTTTTGAAATCATAATTGTTTAAAAACTCATTAAAAACTTAAGTGTAAAGTGTACTTAGCTCTAATGTCACTGATAGCACTGCTCAACATGGCAGTCTATTTCTGGCTGCCATTAAATCACTTCTCATAGAATAGAAATGTCACGAGTGCATTAATTGTGTTTGCACCTGAGCAATTTACAAAAAAGTAAGAGATACTGTTTATAGAGAAAATAATAAGACCAATTATTTTTAATTGCACAAAATGTTCCTATTGACTAAGAAATCATGACACTATTCTCATAATAACAAACATTGTTAAAGATTGTTCAAAACACGCCATAGTCTTGTAGGACAATTAGGGATTTTTGCTGTATTAAGTTGTTTTGCAAAAGATAACGTTCAAAGGTCTATATTAGATCTGTAATTTCTTAATTGTACATGTGACTTTCATGGTGAGGTTCAACAGGGTCTATAACTAATGTTTAATCATATAGAGATTATGAAGTTAATACTTTTTATATATAAATCTGTCTCAAAGACATGACATTTAAACACTTTATCTTTGATACTTTACCCAGACATCCCATTGCTTTGACCCTGGTTTGAAGATAAGAATAGATATATCACACGTTAGGTCTGTATTATCTTCTAGAGGTTAAATTGAGCACACCGCTAAAAAACTCAATTATCGTTTTGGGAGAAGAATGGGTCTGGGGCAGACAGGCCGCATTAAAGACATGGGGAAATGACAGAGAAAAGACGAGAGTGAAAGGAAGTGTAAAGAGAGGAGAGAGGAGAGATGAGTTAGAGAGCTGGTGGGTGAGAGACAGAGGAAGAGTGAATATATGAGAGAGAGGGAGAGCACTGTGGTCCTCCAAAGACAAATTAGCCCACAGACTTCCGGCGCTGAACTGCCCTGAACTCCAATTAAATATTTAACCCTGTCATAACTACACTTTCCCCATCTAACTGTCTGTCACACGCTCACACCTAAGAGGACAAAGGCCTCAGTGGCCTCAAATATCAATGAAGCAAATCCCTTCAGTTCACAGCCAGTAGAGGGCGTAGGTACATGTTTCATATTTTTCATTAGTCTAAAAGGGAACAGGACCTGAACACCTGTCAAAAATGTGCCGTGTGCAAAGAAATAAAATGTTAGGAATTTATTGAAAGAAAAAGGAGAGCCCCTTGAGATGTATCATCTCATTTTCAAGAGGGTCCTTGAAAATATCTAAGTGCTTTTATGTTAACTATGACTTCTTACCTTAATAACCTTGGTAAGTAATTAAACCGTTAAAACACAATGAACTGTTCAAATATAACTCAGTGTCAGTTGTATTCACCCAATCATACTGAACAGAGTATTTTCTATTGTACATGGAATAACTAACTACTAGGGCTGTTAATCGATTAAAATATTTAACTGAGATTAATCGCATGATTGTCGATAGTTAATCGCGATTAATTGCACATTTTTTTTATCAAATTTTTATCTTATCTATCAAAATGTACCTTAAAGGGAGATTTGTCAAGTATCTAATACTCTTATCAACATGGGAGTGGGACAATATGCTGCTTTATGCAGATTAAATATGTATATATGTATTTATTATTGGAAATTAATTAACAACACAAAACATCGACAAATATTGCCCAGAAACCCTCACAGGTATACTCAGATCATTCCCCTGGGTGCTCTCAGTGTCATCTATAACATCTCTCCCCATTCATTGTCTATGGAGCGGCTCATATGACATCGCAAATTTGACTTTTTGTTCTCTAGTTTTGGGATTTGGGAGAGAGTTGTTCTTGTTTACTAATATTTTTGTACTGTATTAGACCATAGGAATAACATGTATTAATTTTGAAAATGAACAGAGGTGCCCTTTAATGTAGTTTGTGTCGGTCAAGATTTATTCCTCCTGTAATGTTTGCTTTGTTCAGCCATAAAGAACTTATGATAATTGAAATGTGACGGACAATGGAAGAGTAAATGCTAACCCCTGTTTCATTAAATACAAGGATAGTACAAACTAATGAGCCAGTTCAGTAGCAGTGAGCCTGTAAATGTGTGTCTGTGCTGTGGATCTTACCCAGCACCTCCTTCGACGGCGGCAGGCTGAGGCC
>CAKALG010011183.1:0-16204 GCA_916700815.1 Helicolenus hilgendorfi
CTGCAGCAGGTGGAGCAGGCTGAGCAGAGGATGCGGAAAATGTAGACCCAGCCCAGGTAGTGCAGCTCTGCGATGTTGAGCATGAAGCAGCCCAGGCTGATGCTGAACATGAAGTTCAAGAAGATGGTTTTCTCAGTGGCACGTGACACAAAGCAGTCCGTACGAGTAGGGCAAGGGTAGGTCTCACAGCGGTACAGGTGAGGCACCTCGAACCCGAACAAGAAATACTGTCCCACCAGGAAGGTAATCTCCATGACAGATCGTAATAACACATGAAGAATGTAGATGAGCAGAACCTGGTTGGACTGCTGGGTGGGGTCCTCCCCTACTTCACCACAATCCTCCTCCAGAGAGCTTCGTTCTACTCCTTCCCTCTTCGCATCACATTTCTCCCTGTAATGAGGACAGTAGGTGGGCATATTGACCCTCAGGGCCTCCATGCCATCATTTCTCACGTGTCCAGACCTCTGTCGGAGGGGCCTCCGGGCTACCACCTGTGCGCTTTGGCCATCCAGCTTCTCATCCTTGGCAATCTTATGAAGAACAAAAACTATATAGAAGATGGATGGGGTGGAGACCAGCACAATTTGGAAAACCCAGAACCGTAGATGTGAAACAGGAGCAAAGGTGTCGTAACAGACATTGTTGCATCCAGGCTGCTGGGTGTTACAGGTGAACTTGGACTGCTCGTCGCTGTAGACAGCGTCACCCACCAAGGCCACCAGCAGGATACGGAAAATGAGCAGCATGGTGAGCCAGATCTTGCCTATCACTGTAGAGTGGTTCTGGACCTCAGACAGAAAGCGACCAAGTATGGACCAGTCACCCATGGCTTAACCTTAGAGAGAAAGTAAAAGATTATGTCAACAATGTTATTAATAAAAGGACATGTCATTGTACATCAGTGGTCATCAAACTTGTTCTATCTTGTCCCTCTTTGGAAGCCACCCACCGCACCGTAAACCACTTTAACTGTTATCAACCATCAACATCATTGGGGGGATGTTTGAAACAAAACAAGCTGAATGTGATTTGTTTTTAAATGACCTTATCTGGAACATGAACCGCATTTTTCCCTTCACCTTTACATAAGTTAATGTGCCTCAGTGAGCAGTTACGAGTGCGCCTGCCACCCAGTGGCATCAGCAAACAGTATTTAGAATGGGTGGTAGCAGAGCACAACTACAGCTGGCGGCTAACTCCGATCCTGCTAACAATCATATCTACCTACTCTAATCTCATCACATAGCCTATACACATATCAGGGGATTGATGCTTAAATTACAGGAAGGGTTAGCAAACATCACATAAACAAAATGCTGTAACTAGACACACACAAGTATTCAGAAGGCCTGTGAGGTGCTGAGGAGGATTGATATTTGAATTTGACCGTGGAGACTGTGAGATGTGGCTAAAAGCTCTGGAAAAAGCAAGTATACGGACCCTGAGTTCAGATTACTTTGTCAGACAAGTTGACCACAGCTCACCATTTTGCCCCCACCCTCCCAAAAACATGTTATGCACCACATGGGTGTTTCTCATAAAACTGTTATAGAAACATATTCTGGTAAACATCATATCCAGGTTTCAGAAACCTGGATATGATGTTTAGCTGGCGTACTCTGACACAAACAAAGATATGGTGGATTGTAAGCATCACATGTGCACCGGTGCGTACTCAAGCCAAGTTATGGAGTAGTCAGTCAGTAAAATCCAAACTGTGATGATAACTGATGTAATGATGATGTGCACAGTGAGATGACCGTTAAGGACTGACGCTGGTAATGTGATAAACTGTATCATTGCTTTTATCTTCCATCACTGATCCGATGGGAGCGAAATGGAGCAGAGAGATGAAGACAGTTTAGGATGTCACAAACCAAACCGCTGAGCTTTGTTTTTTCCTTTGCCAAACTGCTCAGACATGGATTTTTTTGTAATTCATTTCAAAACAATTTTCAGTTATTCATTTATTTATGTATTTTTTTCATTTTCCACAGCCTAGTTAACAAGTTTTCAATTCAAATGTAATTGATCTAAAATATGTTTTATCTGCCTTTGGAGAACTTCTATTTAACTTTAAATCATAAAAAGTGAACTTCAAGTTCTCCAGATCCCGAGATGAGTGAGGACGCCCTCTGTGTCCACAATGTTAGCTAAAGCACTTATACTAATGTTCATGTATAAATGTCTCTGACTTTGTTACTCATTTCCAATCTTACTCCTTCTCAGACACAGTTAAAAAAATGACTTTGTATTAGATCTTGAGGAGAAAGTACATACACATGAAGGGTAACTGAGAGCTGTTTGAACTCACCTTGATGTAAACTTTCCAGAGTAAATCCATACAGGTACGAAGAGGTAGCAGTGTGCATGGCTATTTTTAATCTTTAAGTGTTGATGAAGTGAATCCTGTTGAGCGTAGTAAGGGAGAATAGGCTGACCACACATTATGAGCCAGTCTATCTGAAACTGGCATTGTGTTATGTGGCTACAAAGCCCGGCAATATACAGTGCAACAAAGATTCAAAACAAAATGAGGGGGCGGGGGGATTTTTGTTTTTGAACAGCCAGGAACAGTCAAACAAAAAGCGAATGGAACAAACTAGAAAGGGGACACAATGCAGTCTTTTGCAAAGGGTTCTGTTTTTAGTCAGCTCGAAAAGTACAATTTAGAGGGGAAACAATCATTCTACAGTTCCTCTGTGTTCATATCAGAGCACAGGGCAGCTGTTTAGCTCTCCATCCAATCAACACACAGCGGCTCAGATGATGAAAAATGCTTTCAGTTTCATACACGAGTATCAAAGTCCCACTTCAAGTACTGTAGATGATATATACAGTATATATATATATATATATATATACACATGTGTATATATACATCCAGGAATCCAGTCCTCTTCCAGAAACAATAATCACAGTTAATATTCCCCAGGTCAGTGGTGAACATTTTAATAATGAATTCACTGGAGATGTTTAGGATCTTCAGCAGCACCTGCTCCACTGGATCATCTGCAGCCTCAACTGTATCTGTTCATTTATGGAAGGGATAATGTACAATGAGCCGGTCATTGTTGTGACTTTAGTTTTTGTTCATAATCTACTCCCATGTGTGTGCAGTAGTCTGTCTGTCCATAGCTAATCTCGCTTACTGCTGGATCCATCAGCTGAGTATTTATTGTGCTCATTTATGACTTTATTCTCAAGGACCTCCCATGGTTGCAGTGATATACCGTCATTGACTGCTGATTCCTCACACGTCTTAACTGGCCGGTTAACTATTAATAGTAAATCTATTAATACAGCACAGTAAAAGTCCAAGTGAAGAGTGACAGAGAGGTATTATCAGCACAATATACTTAAATGTAGTTAAAGTCGGTTCAAGGTGGAGCTTTCATTTCTGATATGATAGTTTAATGAATAATAATGAATCATGTTTTAATGGTATTTTGTGAGTCAAATCTGAATCTGCAACATAACCAGTAACATTTCTCTGTCAGGTGAATATAGTACCACAATGTTCACATTGTACTGTATGTATAAACGTTGTCATATGGATTGTCTGTTTTATTTTCATTATGTTGTTAATGTAATGTATGTTGTGTCATGTAAACATAGTTGTGCAAACATAGGTTTAGTATGTTATTGATTTGCTCTATTCCATTTTGTTTACACATATTTAGTGTTTACAGTAATGTTAAGATGTTCTGTTATCAGATATTGTCAGCTACTGCTGGTATGTTTTCTTTATTCTCTCACACACACCCACGTCGCTTACACTGGTGGCACCGGTGGGATGACTGACGGCTGAATATTGTCTGTTGGGATTCTGCTCAACTTTGTGAGTGTCTGAAGCTATCGGCTAACGACAGCCACGCTGCCCACTAGCTTAGTTTCGCTTGAAACACATTAAGTTAGCCTTTACCATCTCCGTTTTCTTTGTTTTGTTAGCTTCAAGTGAGTTTAGAAACTGCGTTTCGGTCATCTAATTCCGTCTGAAAGCTAACGAGTGGAAGACAACACACCATGTCTGATGAGGAATCACTCCCCGCCGATAGGCACCAAGCCAACGCGAGCACAAGTGGAGCTCCAGCGCAAGTTTTGTCACCACCCGGTAGAGCACCGCGGGGCATTCCCTTGCCGCCACCATTTCACAACGATGGACGTGAGTCTTTTCAACTATAGGCTCACCGCTACGAGGTAATTCAAGAGGCCCACTACAAGGACAGTGGCATGGATTTGAATACAGTGTTATATACCCACTAGACTACCACCAGAACTGTTTATTGTATGGGATAATCTGCCCTAGGAAACCCAGCGCTCTTATGCTGAAGTAAAGAGGCACTTGCAGACAGCTTTTGGCCAAAGGATATAATTGCATCATTTCAAACATGACTCCGACCACGGCTCAGTCAGATGGTTGTCCTCAAGCTCTGGAGGCTGCCACTACCACGACACAGGTGGAACACAATACTGCAACAGGGTCTGCCACTGAACTGTCTCCTGCAGTGCAGCCTTTTGCAGGAGTAAGGACCAAGTCGGGATGTCGCGTTACAGGACTGTTGAATGAAAGACGTTGATTGACGTTGCGTTACAGGACTGTTGAATGAAAGACGTTGATTGACGTTGCGTTACAGGACTGTTGAATGAAAGGTGTTGATTGACATTGCGTTACAGGACTGTTGAATGAACGACGTTGATTGACGTTGCGTTACAGGACTGTTGAATGAACGACGTTGATTGACGTTGCGTTACAGGACTGTTGAATAAACGACTTTGAATGACGTTGCGTTACAGGACTGTTGAATGAACGATGTTGATTGACATTGCGTTACAGGACTGTTGAATGAACGACGTTGATTGACGTTGCGTTACAGGACTGTTGAATGAACGACGTTGATTGACGTTGCGTTACAGGACTGTTGTATGAACGACATTGAATGACGTTGCGTTACAGGACTGTTGAATGAACTGTTTGTTTCTGCCGTTGGACTAATATATCTGACCATGTTGACATGGACTGAGAGTCAAAAAAACAACCCAAAACAAAACAAAAAACATAATGACGTGTATGCTGTTTTACTATTACATGTTGTGTTGCTCCTGTTGTACTACTGTCACCTGTTTATATTGGTGTTAAGTGTGACTTGTGAGAGTTAACTTAAGCGCATGTTCAGCTGTTTTGAAGCAAGGACGCTTCTTCTGTCCGGGGGGGAAGATATGTAAGACTGAAATTGTGTCATGTAAACATAGTTGTGCAAACATAGATTTAGTATGTTGTTATTGTAAAGAAGTTTGACTTGGCTTGACTCTGAAGTAGAAGTACACAGTAAGTAGTATACAGTTGAGTTTTGTAAGTTGCTTCGGGGTGCAATGAGTTGGAATGGAAATGTGATTCAATATTTTATATATCTAAACATCATAATAAATCTATAGCTGTTTGGGGCCCTTTTAGTTGCCTACCTTGCCTAATGGTAAAGTCTGTCCCTGGCACAGGCCAAGCATTCAGCCCATTCTGAAAAGGCATGTGTTGAACGGGTACTACACTAGCAACTAGAATACGAGACATGCCAAATGGTTACACCTCCCAGTAGTTCGTAGTAGGCTCTGTCAATTCTCCATTAGATATAAGGGGGCTCATGTTATATTCAAACTGCAAGTCTTCCTCACTCGATCATTTCAAATAGGTCCTGTCTGATGAACTAAACCATTTGTATTGATCAATGATCATACCTGACTTTAATTGATCCTTGTCTTTTGTAAGGACTGAACACAAGTATACACACACACATTTGATTTGTTTCATGTTTCTGCTTGATTTATGTTGCTCACTTTACGTTTGATTTGGATTTGATGTTTTCTTGTTTGTTTACTTTTGTGTATTATATATTACAGGAGTGCCTAGAGATGATGTAGAAAAAGAAACTGGATGTCTTAAGGTCCATCTCAATTCTCTTATTTGTCGTTTCCTCGTTCCTCGCTTGAATCGGAAGTTGTTCTGGTGCGCCATCTTGAAGACCGTCCCAAAGCTCTTATTTCTGCACGGAGGAGCGAGGAGCGAGGAGCGAGGAGCGAGGAGCGAGGATACATGAGAGCGGCCTTCACTGAAGTTTTTTACCGGCCGACATGCCCCCTTATTGGATATCAATTACTGATTGGACGCTGCTGCCGACCGGACTGATCTGATAACTTTACCTCTCAACATTGCTGGAGTTTCATACCGGAGTGAAGACAGATCACAGATTAAACATTTTATATTTTAGTTGTCTTCTGAGTCACCGTCTAGTTATAATCTGTGTTAACTGTAGGTGTTCCAGCAGCAGGAGGACCTGCAGTAGCTCTCCTCCACACACCGCCAGTGAAGCAGCCTGTCACTGAAAGACTTATTAATGATACTGTTAAAGTAAGAGAGAAGGAGAGTCTGTCTGTCAGCAACAAACAACTTTTACATCATTTATCCTCATTTCATTTCAGTCACATGAGGCTGATCATTCCTGAACGTCGGGTTTGATATGGGTTATATCATTTACATTTTCCCTCAAACATTCAGCCTAATGAATAATGTCCATTGTTCAAAAGACACCATAGTCATATTCTAGGTTATTAAATAATGAATTCACAATCAGAATATCAATAACTACAGATGC
The DNA here is from genome assembly GCA_916700815.1 of Helicolenus hilgendorfi. Classification (NCBI taxonomy): domain Eukaryota; kingdom Metazoa; phylum Chordata; class Actinopteri; order Perciformes; family Sebastidae; genus Helicolenus; species Helicolenus hilgendorfi. The sequence continues at coordinate 6,651 of CAKALG010011183.1, forward strand.
TAATAATGAATAAATAATATATAGATATTGTTCCAGTAGAGATGGTTCCTGGTCCTCTAGCAGGACTCAGTCCACAGTAGAAATACAGACTGCAGCTGTTATTCATGTGCAGGTGTTTGTTAAACAGGTAACAGACTACAGAGAGGAAACACTGCTGCTCTGTCACTGAGAAGAACTGAGTGTCTTTATTAGTATTATTAGTACAGTTCAAACATAAACTCCATCTAAACAAGTCTCTACAGCTGTCTAAAGCTGACTGACAGCTGATCCAGCTGGGATCAGCTGATCCAGGTGTGATAAGCTGATCCAGCTGTGATCAGCTGCTGCTGTCATCAGAAACGGACATCGCTTCACGTGACGCTTCAGAGGAAAGGACGTCTCATTTCTCTTAAAACGTATTTCCTTGTTTTCTCTCTCCTTGCATGGTTTCCTTGCGTCTCTCCATGCTTTCCTGGTGGGAGGGACTAAGACGCAAGGAAAAGATGCAAGAGATGGAAATGTGGATGCAATTAAGAGCTTTGGGAGGCACCCCTAGAGTTTTCTTCAACTGAACTCACGAAAACAGAACTTCCTGTAATCGGCTCCAGCAATTCAAACATTCAAATACTGCCACCTACTGGGTGTCTGTCGGAGTACATCAAGCCTGGCGTCTTGTTCGATTTAAATTTTGATCAGCACATTACTAAACAACATGTTTTTATCAACCAAGGAACATAGAATTCATCCTATTTCAAGTTTTAATGACACCTAAGACATCTCATCAAGCCTGTATTACTGTAACAGCCTTTATGCGTGCCTAAACAGAAAAGCTGTAGACCAGCTGCCAGAACTGTACAGAACTCAGCTGCCAGGCTTTTATGCAGAGTGAACAGGTTTGAACACATCATTCCAGCCTCTTTATACTGGCTTCCAGTACGTTTTGGAATAGATTTAAGGTTCTTTTAACCACTTACAAGGCACTAAATGGTCTGACTCCTCAATACATATCCAATCTTTTATCCCCGTATGACCCTGTTCGTACTTTGAGGTGCTTGGGCAAGGCTGTTTTATCTGTTCCAGTCTCTTGGATGAAGACTAAGGGGGATAGAGCTTATGAAGTAAAAGCCCCAAGGCTCTAGAGCACCCTGTCTGAAGGAATAAGATCAGCTGAGTCAGCGGCTTCCTTTAAATCTAAACTCAAAACATACTTTTACTGCACTGCCTTCCCTCATTTCACCTGAATCTACTTTTTATTCTGTTTTATGGGTTTCACTATTTTAATTTGTATGTTGCTCTTTTAGTACTTTTATTTTGTTATTGCTGTGTATTTTTTTATTTGAAACATTTTGTAACTTTGTTTTGATAAGTGCTATATAATTAAAGATATTATGTTTTAAGCTCGAGGGTTTTCTTAGTCTCACCTGCACAACTCGCTTCTTTTCTTTTGTTGTGTTTCTACAGCTTTGTTTTATTGAGTGAACAGATACATCTCTCTTTTCTAGTTGATTTTGTTTAACTTCTTATATTTAGTACAACCGCAACATGTGATTATTTTTTTGTACCACATAATTCTGGGATTGCTTGTTTCCTATTACCTTGGACGGCAGCTGGATTCCCGCGGTGTCATAGGATCACAGCGTCCTGTGAGGAGCTGGCTCCGGGCGTGACTTAGGTGTGTGTGAGGCCATGGATGTATAAAGAGAACTGGACACAGCGTTGGCGGCGGGTGCCGGTTCATTCCTATGAGAGTCCCTTTGGGCCATATAGAGGAAGCGCAGTAACATTTCCTTTACCTCCCAGCCCTCGCTCCAGCCTATCAGCAAGGTTACTACAGTTTTGATGTGTGTATCTGTAGAGTATGTCACAGACAAGAAAAAAAGTAAAGATTTATTTTCAAATCAACACTACCTGCTTTCATTTCAAAATAAAAGCCCCCAAACGTTTTTTTTTTCTGTGCACAGCATTCCTTCATTTGTTAACACAAGGCTTTTATTCTGAAATATTTACAGGACAGTGTTGTAGGAAATGCAGTGACTTGCAGAGCACCGTGAATGAATAAAGTACCAGCTTTTAACTGTGAATTATTACTATTATTTACAAATGAGCACACACTTCTTAACCTTTTTCTGTCTCAAATAAATATAAATGACATGTTTAATGAAATGAAATGGCCATTATAAAAGGCAAAGTCTATGCAGAGAGAAAGGGCTGGCGAGGCAGTCGCCGCGCGCAAGAGAATAATCAGCAGAGTAATCGATAATGCAAAATAATTGTTATTGCAGCAGAAAACTGAAGTGCTGCAAGGATACATATACATGGAAAAATCAGGTGGTTTATTCAGGCACTAGCAGGCCTACTGGGAGAGATGTTTTCTGAAGAAATAAAAAGTTAAACTTAACTTCATATTTTTCATAAACAAACGTGAAAGCTATAGCCTATTTACGTATACCTTTACCTATATATTCCTGATTCACTTACAGGAGTGCCTTAAGTTTGCTCTTCTGTTTGAAGATGAAAAACCTATATTTCTTCTTCCTATGGGGTTTTACTCTAACCACTAAATGGACAGTGTGTTCCATGTATTGAAGCATTTCTTAAAACAGAATTGAGAAAATATGACTACTACTATATTTTAATATATAACAAGAGCATCCTCATCTTACACTTTTCTGTTTATGTTTTTACATTTTATGATAATATGAAACCATGTTATGTCATTCATTATATTTATCTACTACGTTTTTATCGTGAAACATAGTAGGCCTATTTTGTCTCTTGGAAGACGTGTGTAATGGAAGTGGAAACATTTGAAATGATTTTTTTTGTGAATCCAGACGTCCTAAAAAAAAAACGGTCCAGTGGACCCGCTCCAGCCCCCCAGCCCTGGATGTATTAATGGCTCCAGCGCTCCAGCCCTCCAGCCCTGGGGGTTACAGGAAGTTGTAGCTGCCATGTTTAGCTGCTTTGTTGTAGATTCCTTGTAGGTTTCCTGCAGATTGTAAGTGTTGCAATGGAACCGAGCTGGAGTACGTTTTTATTCCAAGTAAGTAGCACAGTACAACAGTAGTTTCAGGAACTGCATACGTGGTTTTGAAATGGCGTAAACGCGGTTGCCAAATGTGTTTCTATGACTTTGTGAAATGAATCAGAGTTAGCAGAGCAACACAAAGGTGTTAGCCTGTTAGCCTGCTAGCTAGCTGCGCTGTGTGGGTCCCTGTAGCAGAATGCTAACCAGCTTTATCGGAGCCGATACCTCCGGCTGGGTGGGATCTACGTAGAGTTTCCGAGGCCGTTAAATCATCTCAAGTGTGTGTTCAACCAGAGTCTGATAGTGCTGGCTGTGTATCACCTCATGATTCCGCGTGAAGCTAATGTCTGCTACCATAGCTGCTATGCGCGCGCGTTAGCAAAGTAGCTGTGGCTATTGCAATAGGGTTTGCTAAGCTAGTTGGCTAATGGGTTAGCTAACCCGGGTACTTCTCTTGTCTGCATCACAGCATCATCATCCCTAGAAAGATAGTGATGATAGGCAGACATGCATTTACTGTGATGAGTAAACAAAAAGAAGAGAGGCAGCTGCTGCCTAGAATGGTGTTGAGCTGCCAGCAGACAGCCGTCTGTTCACCACAAGTTAGATAACGCTAACACTAGCAGTGAGCTAAGGCTAACACTAGCAGTGCGCTAAGGCTAACACTAGCAGTGAGCTAAGGCTAACACTAGCAGTGGGCTAAGGCTAACACTAGCAGTGGGCTAAGGCTAACACTAGCAGTGAGCTAAGGCTAACACTAGCAGTGCGCTAAGGCTAACACTAGCAGTGGGTTAAGGCTAACACTAGCAGTGGGCTAAGGCTAACACTAGCAGTGGGCTAAGGCTAACACTAGCAGTGGGCTAAGGCTAACACTAGCAGTGGGCTAAGGCTAACACTAGAAGTGAGGCTACCTAGCACGCGGACAACACTAAAGACGCCAAACTTTGTTATTTTACTACAAATGTGGAGCCACGGTTTGAAAACCATAATGCTAATAAGGTTCACCATCAGTCCCCATGGGCTCAGCTACCATGGAAGGTAAAGGGTAAAGTTGAATGTGGCCTTTTGTTGTGTCAACCATAGTAACGTACCAGCATGTGTAACTTGTTTTGAAAGGATGGAAAGCACTCCTTAGTCTGGCTCACATCCTGTAAATTAACTTCAGTGTTCATCTATGGCCTTGATCACGATGAATTCTAGGAGAAAATGAAGGGATGCTATGTAGCGTAGCTTTGAAACTATATGGGGTCTACTAGAGTACTTTTATAATAGTAATTAGGTCAGTAAAACAATTGTCATTTGTGTTGATGCAGTTTTGGTGGAAGTCCTGCTCCTGATGTATTGCTTGTACGACCTCAGTCAGTACAAACTGTTCATACTTATTGTCAATAGAGTTTATCTCATTACAGCTAATGCACATCTGAGGCTTTTGGGTAATCCAGGAGTATCTTTTACCAACTCACTAGAGAAACTGATCTCCAGTTTTCATTTTTGCTGTCAAATTTCAACAAAATGTTACTACCACAGAATATAATATGGTGATAACACTATGGAGCTAAATGTTTCAGTTCCCTGGAAGTTCTACACACCTTAATGGTAATAATATTAAATTCAATCTAGTTAATGAGGGTTAAGTAATGAGCCTCAGCAGTGTGGGCTGTGAAGAGGGTAGCAGATCAGATCAGTAAGATTACTGCTTTGACTTATTGTGCTATGTTTCATTCCAGTGACCTGTATAAAACCTAACATGTAGCTTAAGTTCACTGGTGGCGTTGCCAGCATGTCAGCAGGATGTAAAGCTGTGGGATTGGATGTTTCTTACTACAGTGCTCTCTGGACCTGGTCGGTTACCTCTTTTCTGAAGTTGTTTTGTACAGTCTTGCAGCCTTGACAGGACCTGACACCTCTGACTATTATTATTGACATATTTACGATTAACAGGCGGTGTTTATTGAATATATTCATATTCTGCTTTTGCTCGGAGATGCATTTAGTGGGGTAAATTTACGATTGGTGAAATACCTCATTTTTGTAAGCCTAATCACATCTAGTTAAATGTCCTAAGTAAGGTGAGACTGAAGGGGGCTCTTTTATTTTGAGGGAACAGTGAAGATTCTACCATTTACAAATACCAACATTTGAGGAGGTAGTTCTTCTAAATCTTTAGTTTGATTATATCACGGTTGTTTCAACTTTGTTTGTTTGCATTGTTAAATGCTGATGGTTTGTTTGGCCTTTTAATTCCATGCATTATATTTACTTTTGTTGCTATTTCTGACATAATACACAAAAGTGACAGCGAGACTCAGTCAACAGAAGTTTTATTAACCTGGTTTCTACTTGTAAGTACTCACTTAACCGAGAGAGTTTCTTTTCCCACCTAGAGTTGGAAATGATCCACTGGCCTGTCTCTCTTCTCTCAAAAATAGGACTGTAAAAATTAGAACCCATTGCGTTTTTCCCATACGTAAATTGAAATGTTGTGATTTTAACTTCAGACTGTTAAATGTGACTGGAAAACACAGGTTTACAGCCCTTACACACTCCGCTTCAGTTGCCATGGTATTTCTCATATACGTATGTAGCAACGCTCGCCATATGTGTAGGCTGCTACTTTGCTCCACTGCTAAATAAGTGCAGCTTTTGGTGGTTAGCATTTGTGACGGAATACCTGGAGCTGGTGTATAAGAGACAAGGAGCCTATTAGGTTTGTTATTGGGGGTCCACTTGGTTTAGCTCATGTGATGAAGCATCTAATGAGGCAGGGCTGTTATTGTTCTCTCGGCCTTGTTATGATGGGGTCCCTGGGGACGGCCCAGTTTATATCTAAACTACTGCCATATTGGTAGATATGTTTTTAGAGTTTGTGGTTATTTCTATTTGTGCCCTTTTATTTTCACAACAAACATCTTTGGTAGCACCATTAATAGCTAACCAATAAACTGAAATAAATCTAATTTAAACAAGAAATCTTAAGCAAATCAAATGCAGTTTTTACTCAGAAGTGTTGTCATCTGAGGATTGTATAGAGACAACTGAAAGGCAGTATAATACGGCATCACTCAGAGACAGATTATCAAATGGGACTCTGTCCTGGTGAACCCATACCCCGCCTTTCAGTGGAAAAAAAACAATGACTTGGTTAGTTTTATTTGTACTATTTCTATGCTCCTTACTCTTATTCAGTACTTCTTTTTTTTTTTATCTTGGAAGGGACCTCACCTTTCACAGCAGATTTCTATCAAAATCATCAGAGCAGCGTGATGGAGCAGCAGGCTGCTCTCCCTCTTCTTACTGGGAGAGGGAGAGGAAGAGAGAGGGGGAGAGGGAGCGCATTTGGCTGTCTTTGACTAGCATACACATATGCTAGGAGAAATGCTAATTGCAGTAATGATTGTAGTGCGATTATTGCTACAGTGTGGAGGATATAAAAGCGAGTCGACAACCTGTGACGGCCCCCAGCTCTCTCCAGCACGCTAAAACACATAGGATCGTTCAGCCGGCAGCTGAACGATCCTCCCCCACGCCCCCTTGGATTTGTGTCCTTCATAAAAGAACACACTGGAAAAAAGCAGCACTTGGGATCCTGGCCCCCTCAGACCACAACCCCCCTCCTGGCTGACCGGGTTGGGATGCTTGGCTGAACCTGAAAAGCCATGGGTCAGGTCTTTAACCCAGAAAAGAACAAGGCTGTCTCAATCACCACATCTCTGGGTTGACCTGTTGTAAAGTTGGTGGTTCCAATGTGAATCTCTGCTTTCATATAAGCCCCCACCTCTTGTGGGGTGCTATCCCATTGGGGATCTGCCATGACCAATTGGACAATGCCTGCCAGCAGCTGCAGACTGAAGATGTCCTCCATACACATTTTTTTAAACTGCTGTTGGGTTACATTTTCTCTTCCTGTCATTGCTTTATTTATTTGAGCAGTGCATTTTTCAATTCTTTATTGTCTACATTAGGGGTGGAACGGTTCACAAAATTCACGGTTCGGTTCATATCACGGTTTTGGGGTCACGGTTTTCGGTTCGGTACATTTATGGTACAGCGAGGAGGTCATGTTCTGATTTCAACATGCTTTTCATTTATTTGGCAAAATGAAAGTAAACAAATGTTTGCCTTAACAAAAGTATGGCTTACATAAAGAACAAATACACTTCCTCATTGTCAAATCTTAATTGAAAGAATAGGTCTTCTACAGTAATTAGTGCAAACAAAAAATGCAGCTTTGTTATTTTCATATAAATATGATGTAACTATAAACTAAGGCCATACATTGAAGCATAAGCTCAACCAGAACTATACTAAAAAACTTAGCTTTTTATCTCTCACTCATTCAACAGTGGCTCATTGGTCATAATTCTTACTATAACAGTTGAGGCACTCAAATACTGACATATTGTCAATAAGAAAAAATTAATTACAAAAATAAAATCACAAATGTCTGTAATGTAAATGTAATGTTCCATCTTAAGGCTGTTGGTAAATCAACTGCTGCTTATGCTAGTTTATGCAGGGCAGGCACAGCAGACTAAAATTCACACGTGAAGGCTCACGTACTTATGCTTATTACCATATGCTTTAATTCTGTATTGTTTATGATGGAGTGTGGTCGTATATGCAGCGATAAACACTCTTATAGCATTAGATATTATTAATTCTGCATTGTTTGTGATGGTGTGTGGTTGTAAATGCAGCGATAAACACTCTTATAGCAGCAGATACTACTTTGGCACGGTGTGAATCTGCAGTGGGAGGCTGTCTGAACGCTGTGGGGGAACGGACTCGCCGTCCAGTCTGCTTTTGTTTTGCTCCGCTAATCGACATATTCGGGTGATGCCGTCGTAATTAAATGTTGTGTGTCCACATATAAACCCGACTTCAGTTGAACAATGTCGGCGTGCAATTTGACACAAATCATTGTCAGTTTAGCTCAACTATCATGAGCTACTGGGTGCTACAGTGCTGCTAACATTCCTGGTGCGCTGCCAAAACTTTCCGGGTAAAACTCACGCTCCAGAGCTTCTGTTCCGTGCATGCGAGTAGTAGACATAAACAGCTGTTTGGGTAACAGCGAACCGAAAGGATGTCGCGGACCGAGGGGAACGTCCTGTGCCGAACAGTCACACAAACCATTCCACCCCCTAGTCTACATCATTTTTTTTTGTTTTAGCTTTTCAAACTACACAAGTTTCTAATTGTATGTATCCCTCTTCAGAACACTTGCTCCACCAGCTTTCCTCAGACCACTTTATTTGGGGTTAAGAGTTAATGCAGAAGGGTGAATGCACGCTGAATCTGATTCCTATGGGTTGAGACTTCCTAGAATGTTGCCATCAGTGGATGAATGTGTGTGTGAATGGTTGAATGTTGCCATCAGTGGATGAATGGGTGAATGTTGCCATCAGTGGATGAATTTGTGTTTGAATGTTGCCATCAATGTGTGAATGTGTGTGTGAAGGGGTGAATGTTGTCATCACTGGATACATTTGTGTGTGAATGTTTCCATAAGTGTGTGTGTGAATGGGTGAATGTTGCCATCAGTGTATGAATGTGTCTGAATGTTGTCAACAGTGTATGAATGGGTGAATGTTGCCATCAGTGTATGAATGTGTGTGTGAATGTTGCCATCAATGGATGGATGAATGGGTGAATGTATGGAAGTTTTTATTGGACTATATTAGTTGTAATCCACAAAAGACAATTCTGCTGGAGGCATTCACACCAATAATAATAACCTAAGTTCTTTTACTACAATTTTTTTAAAATTATTTTTCTTCAGACCACTTTTTTTGCATCGCTACTCCTTACACATTTTTCAACATAGAAACTCCATTCAAACATCAAAACGTGCAGCTCAATTAGGAGTCGATGGCTATTCTCATTCATAACTTTCATATTTTCATAATTATTAACCATAATTCATCAAAAATTCTCCATTGAAATGAATGGAAGAAATGTTCAGAATTTAAACATTTTCAATAATTTTCAACTCTTCACTGCTCAATTACACGTTCACCTAGAAACTCCATTCAAACTGTAAAATGTTCCACATCTTCTGTAGATTCTGGCTATTATTCAACTTTTAATATCCCATTTGTACTTTTTGAAATATTTAACCTTGTTTGGAGCTTGGTAAAAGTGCCCTTCTCAGACCTTTACATAAGTGTGTATTGACATATTGAAGGAATATTACTGGGGAAAAAAAGTTTGGAAACTTTTGTTTGGTGGATTATTTCTCTGTTGTTACAATGCTAATTGGCATTGTATTTTACATGGTTGGAAAGCCTGTTTATTTACCTTCACAATGATGTCAAACCTTTAAGGATCATGCATTTGTGGGATGAGCAGCACAGCTGATTATGTGGGGAGCGCCCAAGAAAAATGTTTCAAAATGCTCCATCAATGGTAAACAGTGTATTCTCCTGTTGGTGTTGACTCTTGTTTTGAGTTGTTTGGTGGATTGGATGATTGAACTCTCTATCAGTAACAAGGAACAAACAAGACATATTGGCTATTTTACACTTTATTCATTTAATCCACCGTC
>CAKALG010011185.1:3646-23623 GCA_916700815.1 Helicolenus hilgendorfi
CTGCTGTTTCCTGTCCGCATGTATTCACACACAAACATGAATCTTGAACATTTTGGTGACCACATCACGCTGCTAGAGAGCCGCTGCTGGAAACGGCTGATACTGAGACGCTTCAGTGCGCAGGTAACAAAATCAAGATGCATTGTGGGACATGTAGTTTTTGGACACCGTCCTTCTGTAAAGCGACATAGAATTGTATGATAAGCAAATGATATTCTTTGCAAGCTCTCGCGGGCCAGATAAAATGAGGGACCGGGCCGGATTCGGCCCGCGGGCCTTGAGTTTGACACATATGCTCTACATAGACGTGAAGGAGCATCTCTCTACATAGACGTGAAGGAGCATCACTCAACACAGTGAGGAGACACACGTCAGCTAAAAGCACCACATCGCTCTATATTCCAGCTGCTTGGCAGTAATGTTAGCTGACCAGACCAAGGTCTCTCCATGAATCAATGCTGATCCTAGTGCTGGCTTTTCCTGCTTCAGCCTCCCGACCGCGGCCGGAGGGAACAGGGGAGACAACGGAGTTTTGGTCGGAGACGATAATGTTACTCGCTCCGGAGCCCCGTCACTTCACAAGACACGGGAAACCTCTGTTGGTTTAGAGGAGCTGCAGCAGTTATTTCTACACAAACTTCAACTGTACATTCACTAGATAGTCCCACAGCTAAACTAACTCTTCTGCAGTGTGTAGTGTGTGCACATGCACGTGAGAGTAGAGCGAAAGAGCGAGTATGCATTGGAGTCTGAGTCTGAACAGCGTAGCCACTGGGGGTTTCAGGGAGGACCCCCAGTGTTTTTTTTCCTGTGATGTTTGCAGGTTTTTAATTGAAAAGACTGATCTTCTCGTGTTGCTGCTGTGCACACAGGACTACTTGGCTCTATAGCCCAGCTTTGTCTCGACTTATAGTTGACGTATTGTCTTATAATGAGGGCACTTAATATTTGTGGAGCTTTATTTATTTATTTATTTATTATGCCTTCGCACCAAATGTTGACGTTGTCATTATCAAGCTTCTTTCATTCTTTAATTCAGTTTGCTTTCTCTCCATATGGAGGACCTTATGCAGAGAGTGATAAAGCAGCTCATTAGTTGATATTTAATTTGATGGGGGATTAACAAAAGACCTCGCAACTATCAAAATTATCTTCAATAAACAAGTCAAATTAAAAATGGATTTGATGTAAATGGCATGAAACGATCAATATGACCTGGAAGCAACGGGCTGAAAGAAGAAGAAGAAGAAGAAGAAGAAGAAGAAGAAGAAGAAGAAGAAGAAGGAAGCGTTTGCATGACCTTGAAATTTTTCTGAAACGGCCAATTAGAATCAGATCTGGTGTGACACTGTAAACGCCATCATGGCGTCGGCTGTCTGAAACTGTCTTGTGACGCAGTTGTTTCAGGAGAGGAGGAGAGCAGAGGACAGAGTTTGTCAGCAGTAGAGACGACGTTGAAGCACAATACACTACTTGTGTCGGTCAGCATGTCATCGCGTGCCTCTGCGGTGATGTAATCGCGGCTTGTGCACAGATCTGACTTCTGTTTCTCAGAATGTGGTTATGATAACGATCGGTACTTGTGTGTGTATGTGCTATGCAATGCTGGCTTCACACACCACACACACACACACACACACACACATACACACACACACACACAACTATCTGTTGATGCACCTTTGTGTTGTGAGGCATTTTGTTTTCGGGCTGTCCGTCTGTCTGTCCGTCATCGCAATATCTCAGGAACGCCTGCAGGGAATTTCTTCAAAATTGGCACTCAAGGATGAAGTGATTAAAGTTGGTGGTGAAAGGTCAAGGTCACTTTGACCTCACAAAACACGTTTTTGGCCATAACTAGAATTCTAGGGCTGCCCCTTCTTAGTGGATTAATCGACTAATGGGTAGTTTTGGTCTCAGTCGACTAAGATTTCTTTAGTCTTTTTTTATATTTTTGTCATGCTGAATGATTTATGACTTTTGAGCACATCTCTGGTAAACACCAGATTTAAAGTGGTAATAAACTCAGTTTTACAGATCTGTCGATTAAATCGACTAATCGATTAGTCGACAAAATCGTATGTTTGTTAGTCGACTAAGAATTTCTTTGGTCGTTGGACAGCCCTAAAGAATTCGTATACTAATTATGAAAATTTCACACAAATAATAATGATGAAGTGACATTTTGGATGTAAACTGTAACTTGGCTGGTTGGCAGAGGCATACAACCCTGAGGCGGGGATTATAGTTAAAAATTAAAAAATGAAGTGGGAGATATTTTCACTTTTCTTTTCAAACTTTCATTCTTATGCAAAGCAGCAATGTATTTTTTGTTTGTATTTGTTTTTTTGTTTTGTTATTTTCGGAACATTATCGCTTAATACTTGGTATGATATTATTGAAAAAAATACATAGTAGATTAAATTATTTAATGGCAATTAATCACCTGATTGTCCGTAGTTAATCGTGATTAATCGCAAATTAATTACATGTTTTTCATCTGTTCAAGTGTTTAATACTCTTATCAACAGAGGTCAACGGACCCCATTGAAAACGGCCATGCCAGTTTTTCCTCCTCAAAATTTAGCGTAAGTTTGGAGCGTTATTCAGCCTCTTTCCCTACAAGCTAGTATGGCATGGTTGGTACCAATGGATTCCTTTGTTTTTTTTTATTTCGTATGATGCCAGTATCTTCACTCTAGCTTTAAAACTGAACCCGCTACAACCTAAAAATCTCAAGTTGTGTTAATGTGTTATAGAAATTGGTGGCGTTAAAATGAATTTGCGTTAACGCGTTATTATAACTCTGCCCTAGTAAATGGATACAGGATTTTATTCATATGTTTAAGGCACATTTCTGACTCTACATCTTTAACTTTAATCTCTAAAATGATAATGTTGTAGTAGTTTAGTATTGTGTTTCTATACATCCCAGTCTCTCAGGTGTCCTTGTACCTTTTAGTTTTCACTGACTCTTTTGGTCAGTATGTCTCAATTCACATATTTTAAGTGAATCTGCTTCTGATTTCTCAACAGAAGAGCCTCCATGACTTCTAATGAGCCTGTCTGTAAAAGACCATCAGAGCATGAAGTATATAAAGGTCTTTAATCAGCTGTCTAACAGTTGTCTGCATGTGTCTACAGCCCATTATAGCAGACAAAGACAGAGCCAAAACAAATAGTGCAGTCTGAAGTGCAGCTCATTTAACTCCAATTTAGGAGTTTATGGTCTACAAAACTGTTAAAGAGGAAGAACCAGGTTATTCACTCCCAGAGAATAAAACTTTCTTTATGTTCTTTTCAGTAAGTGTTACTTATTTGGCTGCTTAAAATGTAGAACAAAGCTCTTTATTTGTTCATGAAGTGAAGCTCTGTGTCTCACAACAGAGTAGCGTTCCTGCTGTATTTCCATTGATCTGGTAAAGCCGGTACACGGATAACACGCAGTCCCCTTCAATCCGTCTAAATCTCCTCCTGCATCTGTCGGTGCCAAACAGCTCAATAGAGAGCAGAGCACATGAATCTTCATGATCACAGCACTCAGAGAGTAAGACGCAGGAGCGCGGCGTCCACAGGAAGCTGGCATGATGTGCCACATAAATAAATGAGTCCAATAGAAGAGCACCTCCAGGATAGAGACGCTTTGCTTTTGTTCAATCATTTTCTCTGGGAGCACTACCAATGAGCTCTTTGAACATAGTTTTACTGATTTTTATGTAACTATTATTTTGCCCACTGCATGGTGTTTTAATTTAGGTTTTACGACTACTTAATAATAATGATTATTATAAAAAAAAACTTTTCTCACCTGTATTTTCTAACATTGCTGGATGTGTGTGTCTGTTAAAGAAACGGCTGTTTGTCATTCAGACACAAGGGACTTCATGTAAATGTTATTTATGTCTTTATTCAGACATAGTATTAGTTTATTGGAACATAAATTGACTATTTTGATAATTGGTTTATCGTTTTAAACATTTTTTAGGAAAAAAAAGTCAAACATTTGATGGTTGCAGCTCCCCAAGTGTGATTATTTAAAGCTTGTCCTTGTCTTTACGTTATTGTAAACTGCTAGGGCTTTGGCTGTGAAGGAATTTCCCCTGCGGTGATGATTTTTTTTTTTGTTGTTTTTTGCAAATTACTTTATATTTACTTTTTAATTTACAAAGATGACAACTTTAAAACAAATTGAATACTTGTTTATCGTTAAATCCAGAACTCAGAAGGGCAATGAGATGTAGCAGATTCTGGTTGCTATGATACGGAATATCCAAGGAGGTAAAAATGTCGGCACAAAGAAGAGTACTTTACTATAGAGTTATATAGAGTTTTATATAGAGTACTTAATATGGATGACGGGATCGCTGAACCACGTAGGTAAAGAGGACGGACCCGACGGTCTATGTGTTTTAATTTCTCTTCCATTGTTGTTGTTGTTCTGCTCTACATGTAGGATGGGACAGTTTGTCTTTGGGGTATGTGCCCCGCCCCTCCTCCGTTGTGACTGGACGGCTGGATAAGGCGAGCGCAACAACTCAGCCATCAGGAAAAAACACCAAATGTTCAGCGCTTAATGCAGAATAGACGCTCAGAGCCTCGTCACGCTGCTGGCGTTTGTAGAAGTGTTAATATGCGGCGCTCCCATTGCAAAGAATTGAAACAGAAAAAACATGAACATAGCTATTGTGGCGGCTGCTCGCCATCCCCTTCAGTTGACTTGTCAATAGCGTGGTATTGCAATACTGCGGTTATTGTTGTAAACTGATCATATTGGACAAAACGAGACGGGACATCACCTCGGAGTCTTGGGCATTCTTCATTGTTTTATAGACTTAACAATGAATGGATAAACTGAGAGAATAACTGGTGCATTATTTGACAATAAATTGCTTATGTGATATTTGTCATTCAGTGCAACAGAGGAAGAGGAAGCAGCGTTCTGTTCTCTCACAGGCTGCATCAGGGAATCTCCAGTGTATCTCCCAATCAAGTTTTACATAAACTTCATTATTTATTAGGTAGAGCATTCTGTGGCCTATTTCACAATGCCCGATGAGACTTTAAGTTGTGGCTCTAACTTAATTCCTATTTGCTCACATAAAAAGTGTTTTGCTGGATATTTCTAATTTAATTCATGCAGATGGTATGACTGAATATTTAAAATGTAGAGAGGGAATGCTGGTCCGGCATAACAACGCCGTTGTTGCTTTTGGCATGGCGGGCTAGAGGGGAGGTAAATGGGTCCAACAAACACAGGACTTTCAAATCGGAGACGCTGATCGTGTCCCAAAGTGTTATTGAGTTATTTACATCGTGACGTTTGTGACATGGTTTCCGTACTTCTGGTACATTGTTTCTTTACATATTTCACATACTTTAAGTTCTTATTTTAAGCCCAAACATGATGTTTTCCTAAACCTAACTGCAGTTGTGATTGTAGTTTTGTTGTGTGACATAAAAATGACACATGAAAAGGAAGCCCTTTCATATTTCAACCGATTGACAGCCCTAATTTTAAAATTAGGGCTGTCAATCGGTTGAAATATTTAATCGCGATTAATCGCATGATTATCCATAGTTAATCACGATTAATTGCAAATTAATCGCACATTTTTGTATCTGTTTAAAATGTACCTTAAAGGGAGATTTGTCAAGTATGTAATACTCTTATCAACATGGGAGTGTGCCAATATGCTGCTTTATGTAAATGTATGTATATATTTATTATTATAAATCAATTAACAACAATAATCAATGACAGATATTATCCAGAAACCCTCACAGGTACTGCATTTAGCATAAAACAATATGCTCCAATCATAACATGGCAAACTGC
The DNA here is from genome assembly GCA_916700815.1 of Helicolenus hilgendorfi. Lineage (NCBI taxonomy): Eukaryota > Metazoa > Chordata > Actinopteri > Perciformes > Sebastidae > Helicolenus > Helicolenus hilgendorfi. The sequence goes on from CAKALG010011185.1 coordinate 9,483, forward strand.
AGCCCAACAGGCAACAACAGCTGTCAGTGTGTCAGTGTGCTGACTTGACTATGACTTGCCCCAAACTGCATGTGATGATCATAAAGTGGGCATGTCTGTAAAGGGGAGACTTGTGGGTACCCATAGAACCCATTCACATATCTTTAGATCCGAGGCCAAGGGACCCCTATGAAAATGGCTAATGCCAGTTTTTCCTCGTCAAAATTTAGCGTAAGTTTGGAGCGTTATTTAACCTCCTGGTTGGTACCAATGGATTCATTAGGTTTTTTTAGTTTTATATAATACCACTTTATTCACTCTAGCTTAAAAATCTCTAGTTGCATTCATGCATTAAAGAAATTAGTGGCGTCAACGCGTTATTATCTCATTAACTTTGACAGCCCTGGTTAAAATACGCTCTAGTGACACGCAGAATGTCCTTGTAATGTTGTGCGATTTATACGCCTTCCCATGATATCAGGTTGGCTGGTCTGATTATTATTAGAGCCTAAACAATTAGTTTATTAATTGTTTAGTCAATCGACAGAAAATGTATCTGCAATTACTGGTATTTTGATAATAGATTAATTATTATGAATTATTGTCATTTTTTGGTTTCTATTTCTCAAATGTTAAGATTTGTTGCTTTTCTTTGTCATATATGATAGTTAGTTGAATATCTTGTCGGATAAAACATGCCATGAGAAGACATCACCTTCCGTTTTGAGAAATTGCCTTTTTTTTTGCAATATTTTGGCATTTTTTCGATTAAACTAATTAATCAAGAAAATAATTGGCAGATTAATTCATAATTAAAACAATCAGTTGCAGAAATATTTATTATTGTGTTAATACACGTTTTTGTCTTGTCTGCACCAACAGCGAAGAGAAAAACATATTATACAGACGGCTCTGACAGAAGATGAATCGCCTCAACAACTCACTTGTAAAATTGGCTCGCTCAGTATTTTGTGGTTTATTAAACTGATGCATAAGAGATGATAACTGCAGAGGGATGCATTTATTGCAGCGCTCTTTAATAAGGCGGAACGTGGCGATTTAATCTCTCTCGGGTTATTTAACCTCGCGCTGCTGCAGCCTTTTACGTTAATGTGACAGCTTTCGGCTCAGACTCGTTGGACGTGTTACGGAAATGTTACTCGTCGGGACTTGTATATAGACATTTACATTAAAGGGTGCATGTCTGAAAGGGGCTGTAACCATTATAACAGCAATATTAATAATGTTATTACCGTTATTAGCTGTGAGAGAGATGGTTGTCAGAAACATGTACTCAACTAGAACGCACGCTATGATGCAATAACTCCAGCTGTGCCTCAGGCGGCTGAGCTGTGAGCATGACTATTACATTTATTTAACTGCACATATAAAAATGACTAAACAGAGAGGAGGAAAAAACAGACTTTGCAGGTGAGGTGAAATATCTCATGGTATGCAAAATACAGTATATTACTGTATATTCATTATGCTCATAGTGTAGCAGTGTGTTTGTGCAGTAGCTGCAGGTAGCACGCTGCATCACGGGGATGTGATCGAGCTGCGTGTTGTGTAGGAAGGTGGATGTTCATGTTGAAACTGAAATCACAATCAAACACGCTCAGTAATGCAGAAGCAGAAAACGATGTCGGAGAAATGTTTCAACACGTTTAATGTTAACACTGAGACTCAGATGAGGGAACTGATTTGTATTTCGATATTTGAGGAAGAAAAACACCGGGGAGTTTAGTTTGACTAACCGTTTTCTGCTGTCACAAATCAGACAGATCTACAACCGGTTCTCATTGTTAGGATTCCTCATGAGAACAAAAGACACAGTCAACCCATTTCCTCTTTGTCTCAGTAGTTGTACTGTAAACCAGACGTTTTATAGAAATAATGTCAGCGTCGATGCTTTTCTCTCATCGTGACAGATGTGTGGTATCGCTAAGCTGAAATCAAGAATGTCCAGGAGACGGTGTTCTTGTGAGAGGCTCACACAGGAAAAGTCTTTGACATTTAAAACTCTTTTTCTATTAGTAGTAGATGGTCCTGAAAGTCCTGAAGGTCGCTACATCGGGCTAATACAGCAATTAATTTAATTTAATTTCAGTTTTGAAAAAGGATGAATTTCTCTCTATTTAAATTCACTTACGTTTGCCTCCATGTCTCTTAAAGGCATACTTCAACATTTTAAGAAATGTGTTCATTCTCGTTCTTGCCAAGAGTTAGATGAGAAGATTAATAACACTCTCATGAAGATGGTTAGCTTAGCTTAGCATAAAGACTGGGATCAGTCCAAAGGTAAAAAGCAAAAAGAATCCACCTACGTACAGTAAATTCACTAATTAACAGTTTGTTTCTTGTTTGTTTATTATGTTTTATGGGGGTTATGTCCCGGACTATTTCTTGGCTGAATTCCTGAAGTTTTATCAACACTGCAACTTGTAATTTTTACATTTTTGAAACTTATGACATTTAGAGCAATGTGTCCTCACACAACGGTTTGTATGATATGTTATTCCTCATTTTTTGTGCGGTCTGTTACGAATGTCAAGCAGCATGTGTCAATCTCTGCTCGTTACGTGCGTAAAGTCTTTCATGGTTTCCAAAATAAACTTCCGTCTTAACAGGAAACAATTTGTTTAGGTTTAGGCAACAAAACTACTTAGTTCAGTTTCAGAAAAGATCATGATTTGGGTTAAAATAACTAAGGAAGTGGTGTTTAGTATGGAAATTACACGACAATGGTGATTTCTGATTTTACACAGGGATACGAACAGCAGTCTCTTTGGTGAAAGCCACCCCGACCTCGGACCTCCAACCATCTCTCTACTATCTCTATACTTCCTGGTTCACAATTACGTGGATTACATACGCATTGATTTTGTGTTATATATACATATATATATATCAGAAAATCATTGCGTGATCCCACGGCTGGGATGTATATATAAATATATTACAGGGCTGTGTTGAATACTGGATTCTGATTGGTCATTCATGGCGTTCTACGGTCTGTAATTTCTGTATTACAGACCGTTGCTATGTATAACAGACCTTTGCTATGTATAACAGACCTTTGCTATGTATTACAGACCTTTGCTATGTATAACAGACCGTTGCTATGTATAACAGACCGTTGCTATGTATAACAGACCGTTGCTATGTATAACAAACCGTTGCTATGTATTACAGACCTTTGCTATGTATAACAGACCTTTGCTATGTATAACAGACCGTTGCCATGTATAACAGACCGTTGCCATGTATAACAGACCGTTGCCATGTATAACAGACCGTTGCTATGTATAACAGACCGTTGTTATGTATAACAGACCTTTGCTGGGCGCAGCTCTGATGTCGGACTCTGGAGGACCGTATTTGTGTCAAAATATTGATTTCTTTAGTAAGTAGCCGTGTAATAAATCGGTATAATGTACAGCTATATACGAATTACAGTGCATTACATTTCATAGGTATAGCTATGAACGGCGTATGCGAACAGCCTGTTTAACGTTTTACCGTGCACACATGAGATTGGTATTAATCTTGTCATCTGTCAGCAAGATAGCAAATAAGCATAATTCCCAAACTATTTCTTTAACATTGTCTGTATTCCAGAGGGAAGACTTAGTTCGCAGACAAGATTTAAAAATACACAAAAAAATCAACGCCTCATTAACCATCCCAGCAAGAGTCAAAGCACCAGAGAGGGACACTAAAAAGACATGCAACAATCTATTACAGCAACTACATCATTACCTGTGTAGATTAAACCAGCTAATTGTTGTGGGGATAAATGAATCCCCGCTTCTTTTACTCTGCTCTTTTCTTTCCTCTGCGTCCAACCCCCAGAGTGAAGGAACATTTTATATAATTAAAATTGCATTGTGTGTTTGTATGCTTGTCACATCAAAGACTCCTTTCAGGAAGTGAGATATCTTGACATCCCTCTTCTATATCAGAGTTTCACATAGAGGACGGTGTTTGTTAGTGTGCTCGTACAGGTGTGTGTGTGTGTGTGTGTGATTGTGCCAGGTGTCCCCTTTGTGTGGGATTTTAGCAGGGAAATACCCACGCTACATGCTGTTGATCTCTGGTTATAGGATGAATATGTAAACATATTGGCTTAATGCTCAAGAGGAGCCTGACTGAAGTCTGGTAGCACATCTTCTCCTCCTCCCCTCCTCTCCTCCCTCTCCTCCCTCCTTCAGCATGAGCCCACAATGTCTCAATAACCTTCAAAGTATCCCCTCTCCATATCGGCCTCGTCTCTCTGTGCCATCCGCATGCTGCACACATCCACAGGGACGCGTGACAAACACTCTGAGATGTTGTACTCTAAATTCCCTCTCTGTGCATTTGTAGTGGAGCTCTCCACCAGATTAAGTTTAATTCCAAAATGAGATATCCACCATTTTAAAAAACGCTGCACCCTGCCACTGCAAAAACGATTGCCTGCCTGGAAGCAAAACTCACTATGGATTATGACCGATTGTACGAGCAAAGCCGAGACCTTCGCTGATGAAAAGAGTGTGTATTTCTGCATATAATCATCGCCTGTTAATATTTTTTTCTACCTAATGACTAGGTTAAGAATGAGGCCCTTACATTTTTTTCTGATAACGCTTTCCATCCCCTAAAGGGAATTCTTTTTTCGCCTTCTGGTTGAACTACAGGGGCTGCCCACGTTGTGCTCACTCTCACACACAGTGTCTTTGACAGCTACAGCCCTCATTAGGAGGCAAAGTTTTGCTCCACCATCTAAATAGAGTTCACTGTTTATCAGCTCTTTCTCTTCTGCGTCCACGAAATCTCTGTCGAGGTGATCAGACTGAGAAAAAAGTCCGGCGGCGGCTCCCCCGTTGAGGCTGTTTGCACTAGAAGCGTTGCATTATTTAAAATGTTCAAATCAATCAATGCAACAGATAGCAACGTGCACGCGGTGTCTTTAACGCTAACTAGAAAAACAACATCACATGGAGGAGACGTTTGGACATCATCTAATGCTGAAAGGATTCATCTGCTACAACTTTGGTAGTCGATTTATCATTTTTGTTTTGGCTCTTATTCAGAGGGATTTAATATGTAATCTAACATGCTTTATCACCAGCATTATGTACAACCGATGAAAACAGATTACTGTCAAAAACCACCGTTCAAAACACATTTCCTAGGCATCCGTGGAATTTTAATGAGGAATCTTGCTGTAGATATTGTACATTACTGGTGTCTACTGCAGGGCGCGTTCACAAGACATAGTCCGTTTGGCGTTACTACAAGGACCTTTTAACTATGAAACAGACTCAGTGTATTACTGTAGCCACTATACGACCCAAACGAGACCATAAGCAAGAAGATTTCTATATAGTGATGTGGATATTCTTAATGCCTGTCATCGGGTGCGATTCCCTGCAACATCAGATGAAACGATTTATGGCATGCGGGTTCACCAGAAACTCCTTCGTCCCAGGACGTATTACTGGGCCCGCTGGAGGGAAGGGAGGCACGGGAGAACCAGAACCAGGACTAAGCGGGGCAGACTGTCAGACCCTGCTGCAGTAAAATGAGAGGTTTTCTAAAGGGAGTCTGGCAGCTACAGAGCTTTACAACACAACGCGGTGGTGCTCGACGCTTTTGTCCACAGCAGCCGCCAATATCAACACAAAATGAAAGTTCCTTGTAGTAACTTTAACCAAGTTGTTTTTGTACCTAAATCTAACCACACTGTAACATAAACAAATATTATGTGGGTCTTCTGGAGAGCAATATCAAATTATGTATTTTGTTGTTAAATTTGGGTCACATGATGTCATAAAACTTTTGTAAAAATAAACTCAGTACAAAAACTCAAAACTTCATAGACATGCACAATTTAGCAGTATTGCACTTTTCACTGTGTCATCATAAGTAGACATTGTCTTGACTGATGTCTCCTAATGGCCTTTAGGGGGCAGATACTTTGATCATGAGTCAACGAATGAATGAGTGAATAATATTTTTGTGAAGTAAATCCTGGATCAATGATATGCTTAAATCCACCTTCTTTGTCTTCGTCTTTCCTTCTTGAACATCAGCACTAAATGACTAACATGAGTCTGCCATGTATTTGTATTTGTAACTGTCTCTCATTCCAACAATTACTGTGTAAAATAATAACCAATATGTCATTATAAAAGTGAAATTGCTCCCTGCAGGGCCTGTTACTGTTAGAGTTTCACCTCAGTGATTACTGTCTTTCTCTGCTCTCTCCTGCAGAGGCACCTCCCTCTGGGATGTCCAAGAATGGATACTTCTTTCAAGAAATGGGTGAGTCTGAGCCCAACGCCAGAACACATGAATGCAATGTACACTAAAAATGTCAACAACAGCCGGTTTTCCCACAATGGAAAACAGAGCCGCCGATAATAAGGAATCCATGAGTTGGAGACACAGCGGCTGTATCTGAAACCTCAAACTATACCAGCACAATGTATTGATTTGGCCAAAATGCAGCATGTAATATGCAGTATAGAAACAAAAACAAAATCTATGTTAAGAATACCCAGATGTTGTACTCTAGAAAAAATCTCCAGTCTGCATTAGACCAGGCGACCTCACCTACTGTATCCCACAATGCAAAGCGCTGGAACAGTACTCTATTGTCACAACAACTATGGTTAAAAATGGCAAGTTTTTTACATTTTTTTGTAGCTATTTCATCACTAAATTCACTTCTGAGAGTTTTTGAAGTGAGAAATCAACTGTGTAGATTTGGATTATTGTCAGTTTTACAAAAATGTATGGTGAATGGAAAATTTGCGGTGTTGAGAAGCTCTAAAAACTGGAAGCTATCGCGCCTGCCGGGGCAGTTTGAGCAATTTGTGTTGAGCATTAATGATCCTGTTTGTCTAATTCACCAGAAGCTGTTAGAAAAAACATATTTAAGGGGTGGTGGAGCTAAACCATGCAGTATCCAATAAAATCAACTAACATTGATCACCTACAAAAACATTTCAAAGCTCAATAAGCTGCATTTTACGACAATGCCTTAGTAGTCTGAGTTTGTTATTTTGTCCAAGAGCTTATTTAAAGGCTAAAGCCTGGTTTATGGTCGCCGTAGTGAAGCCGGCGTGAGGTGCGAGCGCCAGAAAATTACATCATATCGACTTTCCAGTGATGCGTGAGTTGTCCCGGCGCTTGGTCGTTCACCTCTGAATTTTTGTAACTACACGCCGACTGCACGCGCTGCATCTTTCATTTACGCCTTCGAGGGAAGACTGGCCGAGCAGTTTCACCTGTACAGACGTCTCTGGGACATTCACGTCATTGAATTCTTGGAAAGAAAGAGGCAACACACTGGGGAAAGAAGAGTTTTTTTGCTGCACAGGCTGTGAAAGAATATGAAAGATCGTTCTGTAAAAGCAAAAAAAAAAAGGTCTCATGGAAAAAGAGTTGTGACGCGAGGGGAAGCACGGAGAGACGGTGGACTTGGAGGTAAGTGTGCACAAATGAAATGTTTGGCGATACGTCGGTGTTTACTACTGTTGCCAGGCAGCCTACTCTCCTTTCCGGTACCACTTGCTGACATCTTGCTTATCCACAGAATATTTAGTTTGTACGCCCTCTGACGTTTCGGAGCATATTGCAACGAAAAGCCCGCTGAGCATAAACACCTCTACGCATGCTCGTAGCGCTGTACTCAAAGCTTAACATACTGCAAAATAAATCCATTTACTGTGGAGGTCAGCAGTAGGCAGTAAGCAGTAAGCAGTTTCCAATAAAGCCAGTGTGAATGATGAAGTGCAATGCTCTCATGATGGGTAGTAGGATATTTCTTATTGGAATGCTGCCAGTGATGTGCTCCGTACAGTATATATCCATAGTGAAAGATGTGAGTTAAAGATTAGAACTGCAGCACACAGACGTCGAAAACTCTCCCAGCTCTCACACTTCACTGCATTTGGATATAAATAATGAACTTTGCTCCGGCTGATATGATAACGGCAGTTTCATTACCTTCAAGCCAAGGAGAGGCGCCCAATTAGTATGTGCAGCACAAGCAGTCAGGACAGAATAGGCTTGCATTGGATTCCCCCTGTCTCGCCCTAGCCAATTATTCCCCTCCTGCAACACACAGGATTCACTCAGCAGAATCCCACGATGCCCCCCCCTGCAGCCCAATATAACTGTCTTTATTAGGCAACCTTTTATCAGGATATAAATGCAATTACATTATTGTAGGCAAGTAAGCATTATCCACCATTGTCGTCTCAGAGCTTCATTAGCGAGGGTCGGTCTGGAAGCAGGATGCACTCGGCGATCGAAGGCTGCGGCGCGGTGACATGAGAAATACTATTTGTTGTACGTCTTGCACCGTAGAGGTTGTACCGCGGCCTTCCTATGTCATTATGTTCTTCATTAGTTTGTGTTAATAGTTGATATGTCTCTGAGTCATATTAACTATGAATGGCCTCATTTAGTGTGCCTGCCAAGCAATTGTGAGTGAATCTGATTACGGCTGCACATTATTGGGTTAAATCATGTTCTTTGTGTGGTTTAAAATACATGAGACAGAAAAACGACAATACATGACTGTATAAATACAGTGATATTCTAACAGTAGTGTACTGTTCTTCCAAAATATAGTACAAAATACAACAACATCAACAGTTTGTTTGTTTGTTGGATACATTTTACATTAAAATGATACTTTGTTTTTTAGTTCTTTAGTTTTTTTATTTGTGCATATAATAAAATAAAACAAAAGAGAAGAGATATACAATAACATAAATAAATGCACAGGTGGGTTGAAAAAAGGCTTATTAAAGGAAGCAATCTGATATTGAAATTAAAGACAGCTGCATTTCAATTTACAAAACAGACATATCTAAAAGAAAGAAAATAATACTAATTCCAAACAAGAAATGCCAGAGATAAAAAGACAGGAAGGAAAAATGAGAAAAATAATAAATAAAAACATAAATAAATAAAAATGTGTCACACAATGCAGCCTTTAAATACATGTTCAAATGTAAAGCTGGGACTTCCTCTGATTTACAGTATATGTCTGCAATTTACAATAGTTTTTATTAATATGAATATGAATAAAACGTTTCAGTAGAGTACTGTAATACATACGGTTAGAAACCATTAATTTAAATTACAATAGCAACACTGTAGAAATACAGTAGATTACTGGCACACCTATCTGCAGTATTACACTGTAAACCTCACATTATACTATAGAATACTGTAATATCTTTGACAGTAATAAACTGTTGAAGTAAATTACAGTAGTGACACAAGTAAACAGTAAAATGCTGTCGACCACAGCTGCCAGTAGTTTACTGTAATTTAACAGGGAAATCTTTTACAGTGAACAAAAAACATGCAATGTGTGAAGAATGGGAATTAACACATGCATCGAGGGACTTAATAGCTTCCTCATATTGCATTTTGAAGCAACTCTACGGGTTTTTAAAGGTGAAATTGTGCATTTTAGGATTTAATTCAGGGATTCCCAAAGGAAATTGTTCATCAGAGGTGGTAAACAATAACCTCTTTCATTTAATAAATGAATTCACAATGTGAAATACTACGTCAGCTCTCTTCCCTGCAGCTGGATGTCTTACTTTATGAATGTGTATTCATGTTTTATTAGTGGAGCTGGTCTTTAGCTCAGGCGAGGTGGCCCGTCTCAACTTAAAAGCGACTTGGGAAAGCCTGTAATTTAGCTGTCACCGACGTTTTCAACCCTGGAAGGTTCGTCACAGTGAAAGACCTTCATCTTAATGGCTCGAGAGGATTTGATGACTCATAAAAGCACACTAATGTTTATGTCAGCTCATGTTAGTGATTACATGTTTGAAACTAGTTGACTGGATTTTTAATTAATTAATTAATGAACAGAAACAATGATTCATGATGTTTCCAACCTCTCAAATGGGAAGATTTGCTGCTGATAATTTCCTTTCTGATTAATCTGCAGATTATTTTCTTTGTTAAAGAAGTAATTGTTTCGTCTATAAAATGTCATAAAAAAAATTACTTATAGATATCACCATGAAACTTCCCCAGTTGATTACTAACATTAAGACAATTCTTTTTTGTATTACAAGTTTTCTGAAATTGTATGTCTACATATGCATATGAGGCATTATCTTATTAAATATGTGCTAATTTGCATACATTTCCAGAACATAAATCTGAACTTTGGATAAAGTTAGGTTCAATATTATTGTTTCATTTTCTTGGCATATTGGAGTCAAAGGTTTTTACATGTCGATATATCTTTGTGTCATCCCATAAATCAGAAAATACAAAAAAAAACAGCCATAAAAAAATCTGTTTTCGCCATGTTTTTAGGGATAAAATGTTTTATAAATCAGGCTATGAATGATATATGAACAAACCCTTCTGTAAAAACCTTCAGAATATAGATAGGAATGAAACTAGAAAGTTTGGTGGATGTAAGTGCTGCTGAAGATTTCTGACTCAGCGTGAGAAAAAACTAATTTTAAAGATATGGATTGTAAAATGTCATACATTTTGAAGACACTACAGGTGAATAGGGTAAAAAAAAAGAACTAATAGATATCACTATGAAACTTCCCTAGTTGATTACGTACATCAAGACAATTATTTGTTGCACTGCAAGTTTTCTGAAATGTTATGTTTAAATATGCAAATGAGGCATTATCGAATGCTAACTTTTGGTGAATTTAGGAGAAATCTACAGACGCAAATAGACAAAGTAGTGAAATAAACACCTTAATGTGTATTTTGGATGTTTTCTTTCCACCAGTCTGAAAAAAGACATGTTATGGAAGCAAAATAGCTCTTAATCTCAAAATTTATCTAAATTGACGTCATCAAATAGTTTTTTTTTGTCTTTAGCAGAAAACCCAAAACCTAGAAATATTCAATTTACTATTAAATAATACAAAGAAAAGGAGCCAAGAAGGCTGAACGATTTTTAAAAAATATCTAATTGCGAGTATTTTAACTGATATTGCAATTACGATATGACTTGCAATATTAGAAGAATCCGAATTTTTACACTATCATTCTAATTTTCATGGAAAACTATTTAATTTCGTTTTGATTTTTTTCATTTGTACCAAACAAAGATAAGTCTATAGAATATCATGTATAGACTAGGACGTCTCTGCAGCACAACGATATTTCATTTAAAATGATATTTTGTCACACATTTTGCCTTTAACAAATACTGTGCCTCCTGGGATTTGAAAATTGCAGTAGCCATATTGCTATTTTGATAAAATTGCGATTAATTGTGCAGCTCTAAGCCAATCTTCTTAATTGAGAGGCTGAAACTAGTTCCAGATTACTGATTAATTACTAACTGATTAATCAACCAATCACTTCAGCTGTTGGTCGAATAAAACAAAACATTTGAGGATGTCACCTTTGGCATTTTGTGGACAAATTAATCAAAACAATAACTGACAGATGAATCAATTTATGAAAGCGATAGTTAGTTGCAGCCTTAGATAACAATACAATGGCAGCAGCTGTTTATCCTCTTCGAGTAATTCTCAGAACACAAAGCAGCAAAGTTTAAAACACCTTTAATGTGGCAAACATGCTCTGGTGTGGCTGTTTACATCTCTGTAGTCTCTCTGTATGTCAAACACATGTCGAAGGCTGCTGCAGAACGCTGCACACCGTTTGAAGGAAACACATCAATCATTCAGTGTTTTCATATCAAACATCCCTCGTCTCCCGTCCGTGTTCCGTCTACGTGTTGCATGATTGTATCAACTGGTCACATTCACCGAGAGGGGAGCTCGGCTTCATGCGTCTGAAATCCATTTCTTACTGGAATCACATTGGGAAAACGATGCAAATTGAGATTTTTAATAGAATCAGCCTTAATTCTAAATAGTGAATTGTATATTTGGAGTTTAACATTAAAAATGAATAGACAGATAATGCAAGTAAAATGCAGATATGACAGAACATTTCCAAACTACAAACACAGTAATAAATATTTAAAAAGTTGTTTTAAAATTGATACCATTGAAGTAAAACCGTCGATTTGCTCCTCCAGCTCGGCAGCAGCTCTCTTCTCTCTCCCAAGGTGATTTGAAAGTCAGAGCCCAGCCGGTGAGTCTGAGGCGCAGAGGGATGCAGGCAGGCAGGGCGACGACACAGCGAGGTTCAAATAATGTCAAGTGCTGAGGGATGATCCTGATGCAAGACAAACTGAATGAACTGAAATTGGGGCCTCCTCACAGATAAGGTCAGCAGATAAAGAGCAACGGGTATTGTTCTCGTCGCATCAAGCCCGATCACCGGATGATATTTGGGAGCCCACTAGTTACTGTAGGATTGGATTTAAGGAGGCTGCTGTGTCAGGAAGAGAGAATGGGATGAGTCATACCAACAGGCTGCAGGCTGAGTCCTCTGATGCTTTCTACCATCTATACAAAATCCTGTCTGTTACAAACCTGTCTACCTGCTGATTCATGAAACATTTGTCTTCGTACCAAAACAAACACCGACCAAAACCTTTTCTTTGACATTTGTGCTTTATTTTTAGACGTAGAGGGTCGTCTGCTTACACCTGTTTATGCACTAAATTAATAAATAAATCTCTCCGAAGTAAATCAATGAGAATATGTGCTGCTTACAGTGACGTCAAGACTAGGCCTGTCACAACAACTAATATTGTTGAACGACATATCGTCCCAGAAGTAATTGCGATAAACAATATTATTGTCATTTTAAGACCATAATATATAACGTATGATAAGTCGAAAATGTAGAAATGATCGAGCTCACGTCCACATATGGTACGATTAGTTGATAGCTTAAAAATGATCAAGGTCATGTACATATATCGTACAATAACTTGATAACTTAAAAATGATTTAGTTTATGTCTATACATCGTACGATAAGTCGATAACATAAACATTATCGAGGTCATGTCCATATATCATAAGATAAGTCATTAATGTAAAAATTATCGAGGTTATGTCCACATATCGTACAATAACTTTATAACTTAAAAATGATTTAGTTTATGTCCGTATATCGTACGACAAGTCAATAAAGTAATAATGACTGAAGTCATGTCAAAATATCGTACAATAAGTCGATAACATAAAAATTATACAGGTCACGTCCATATATCGTACGATAGTCAATAACTCAAAATTGATCAAGTTCATGTAAATATATATCGTACGATAAGTCGGTAACGTAAAAATCACCAAGGTCATGTCCAATGTTAAATGTATAGAGCTGGAACTATTAAACAATTAAAATCCACTGGTTTCAGCTCTCATAAGTGTTTATATACGTTTTTTGTATTTCTTTCTGATAGTAAATTGAATATCTTTGTGTTTTGGACTGTTGGTTAAACAAACATGACATTTTAAGATTTCACAAAAGGCTTTGGTAACTTTGCTATTTGTCATATTTAGTAGGCCAAATGATGAATTATTAATTGAGAAAATAACAGGTGGATTAATCAATAATGAAAATGATTAGTTAGTTGCAGCCCTAAATAAATAACAAAGTTATAATAAAGCCTGTTTTTTTTGTTTTTTTTACCATATCCTTCAGTTAAAAGCTCTTTTTAATCTCAAGCTTGCTGCAGTGAAATCTCAGTGCATAATTGACAAGCGAGCCTCCTTGTGACACGCTTCAGGTGACACTAAAACAATATTTGCATCTAATTGAGAGGATTTTTTGTTTTAAGCACCAGATGCCTATTAACAGTGTCAGGACGGTTCATTGACTATCAGATATGCTGTCACAGAAAAGCATAATTTCTTCTAATAATATTTTGTCGCTGTCTGAACTTTTTGTTAAGCACAATTCTTTCAAAGGAGTTTACTTTGATAGGAGTTTTTACTTCTTATATTCTTATTGTAAGTTTTTATATACTAATAATTGGTGTTTTTTGCATGCAAATAAACACAATTTCAACATGATTCAGCCTGGTATTTTTATTAATTAATTTATTTTTAAGAATGCATTCATTGTATTGTGCCTACAGAACACTGGAAATGTACACACTTGTCTTGATGGATATTTTTTTTATAACAATTTTGTCAAATAGATAAGCGTTATTTATCCTATAAATTGAGCTGAGTGGTGAAATAATGTACGGTACATTTCTGGACTCGGCCAGCTACTTTTGCTCAA
>CAKALG010011190.1:3220-17131 GCA_916700815.1 Helicolenus hilgendorfi
TCATAACATATAAACCTATGTCCAAACCTATGTTAACGGCCACAGGTGTCGCTGTTAACAAGCATTTCTAATTCTTACAAACAGTCCCTTTAATCGCCCCGCTATAACTAACACTAACAACCACGATCACGCTAAGCGGTCCTACAACGATGGTCATCAACTTGGTAAGTCAACCCAGGGTTTCTCAATCTGGCTACGAGCGTGTACACATGAAAGGGGGCGGCGTTTGCAGCATGTGACCAATCACAAACATGTACAAGTCTTCTGTCAGCAGAGCGGCACATTTTACAAACCAAGAGCCGACTAAGCAAATAATCCAGACTAAAAGTAACACATTTGAAGCTGCCAAATGCAGGAAGGACAGCTGGCAAAAGAAAAAAATGCAGATGTGTGAATGCACAAACAGACTTATTAAATTAATGGAATACTCAAAAGTCAGATATAGTCGTCTTGATGGAGCAGTGATATATAAATAGCTTTCAAAATAGAATGGATGAATAGACCACACTTCATTATACTCTTGGGTAACGATGTGGTGTGTGTGTGTGACTATTTCAGCCTTCTTTCAGCTGCGTCCCCGACTCCGGCGGTGTGAAACGGACTTGGGAGCAAATAAAAAAATAAAATATAAACACATTATTCAAAGCGGTAAACGCCTACAGCATAAACCCAGCTGTCCTCGCTGCATTCGTCTGTTTGAACTGTGTTGCTTTTAGCCTGAATTATGCCTTTGACGTCTTCGTCTTTGTGTAATATTATCATACGATCGGCGCACTGAGCTTTGATTGGTCAGTAGGCGGTGCTTTTATACCAGTTGGTCTGTTATCTCGAACATATTCCGCAGGTTAGGTGTGCAGCATGAGTTACCATGGCGAAGAAGTGAACCACCGTCGTTGGACGGAAAACCCTGAAGGGTTAACCCTGAAGTTACCTTGCTAACCCCAGATCCTGCTTTGTAGTACAAGCCTCAGATGTGGTGGGGTTTTTCCATCTAGCATGTAATCACAGCTGCAAATTTGTCTACACCTGTACGCAGTGATCACCACCAGCCCTCATTTAAACACTCACATGGCTATATACTGTCTGTCTCTGCCTTTACTATGTTGATACACACAGTGCACATGCTCAATCTGTCTTTTGCTACTATGACGTACACACACACACAGATGCACATAAACAACTCACAGCCAATTATTCTCTCTTTAATTATTTTGCATGCTGCCCTTTATGGTGATTACCATGACCTTTCCCTGCAGAGCATCTCCTCCACTCTGCGTCTGCCAGCCCACCATCTTGGAGGCTTTTAGCCCCCCATGTTTCAACCACACTCCCAGCAAGCCGACCCCCATAATCGACCAGGCGAAAGACTGAGACCAATTAAAAGTATTTTACCCAGCACTTAAGGTTGACAGGAGCTGGCGCACTCAGCTCACCAAATGCCATTTTAACAGCAAATTCATGAATGTGTAATTGTTGGCCCTAATGAACCTGATGGTTTGAGTGTTGTAATAGAGGGACCCCCCACCTGGGCCATCATCATCGCACACACACACACACACACACACACACACACACACACACACACACACAAACACACAAGAGACAGCCATTTCTGCTGTTTTTATTCATTAGACCTTATTATCCGGCTAGCAGGGGAATCCAACTAATGTCTAATTTTTTTTCAAGATCCTTAAACCAGGTTTAGATTGCTATTTCTCTCCAGAAGAGAACTGTATATATATATATATATAGAAAAAAAATACTAACACAATGTAAAAATATGACCTTATGCACAGAAATACATTGTTACTGTGTTTTTAGCTCTTTTAGCCTCCATTCTCAAGCAAATGCCAAACACACTTGTATTGGCTGATAAAACTGATTCTGTAGTATTGCAATCTCAGAAGTTGGCTCATTTTGGTCACTATTTCCATTTTAAAAAAAAAAACAAAGAAAAAGAAAATAACAAAAACAAAAGCTTTATTTTATATATTCAAATATTTACTTCAAAGTTCTCTATCTAGCTATTAATATCTGATTACAAACTACAATTCCCTAGACCACAGTTGTAGTTCTTCCAGTTTGCAAAGAGATAGGTTCGTAAAAATATATATCTACTAAATATATCAGATACCTAGCACAGCCAAACTATTATCACACTGCATCAAGATGATATGTGTTATGAAAAAGCAAAGATGTTGGTTTATTTCAGATATTTTAGCTAATATTCTAGAAATTAAGTTTTGGGTTGGTAGTTCTTTGGGTTTGCAAAGAGGGCTATAGATAGGATCGTACTGACTATACATAATATCTAGTACAGCCAAACTAGTAATTACACTGCATCTAGGTGATACAGTATATGATAAGGAAAAAGTAAAGATGTTGGGAATGTGCACAAAATCTTAATCAGTTTGAAATAAATTAGTTTTGCAGGTAGCGCAAAGCTGCCTCGGTCTCCATATAACGGTGGCTGAGGATCATGGATAATGTAGCCTTCGGCTACCCAAGAGTGACACAAAAAAAACTTTATTTTATCGGAATCAAATGAGAAATAATTAAAACTGATGACCACAACATTAATCCGTCGTATTGTTGAGTTATCACGGACACTTTTGTGTTTTTGTGTTGAGAAATGTGGTGATACGACAGCGATTCAAACAACATGCAAGCTATACGTGGCTAAGCAGCGTCCATGGCACACATCTCTTAGAAATAACTAACAAACTAAAGATCATATACATTCACTGAACAAAGATTATGGAAATACAATGCGCATTTCTTGTTAAAAATGTTATCAAAATGCATTTTAATGCAGAAACTGTTAAAATATTGCATTTTCCACAAACAATGAACTCAATGTCAATCACTTTGTTTTTGTTTTGATGGAAAGACGCTTGCCAGTCATATGATGTGGACGCATGTAGTGTAACCTGCAACCTAACAAAGCCTAGTTGGTTAACATGCTCTTTTGCCTTGATAGGGATGCTTGTTACTGTAGGTTGTAGCCAGTTAGCCAGACACTATTGCAGCCTACGTTGTGACTGGCCGTTGTTCCGACGGCCCATTATTGCAAAACCCCAATAGTCTAGAAAATGTCCCATTGGACCGAAAGACCATTTGTCCGACAGCCTATTATCCCGAATACAAATGACCATTGTTCCTAAGGCCCATTGCTCCAAAAATCTCCATGCAGAATAACCTCACATCACATTTTATGTTTTGTTCATGAGAGAAGTTAGCCTTCTTTCTGCCAGAAATCTCCTTAGGTTTAGGTAACAAAACTTCTTAGTCAGGTTTAGGAAAAGATCATGGTTTGGGTTAAAATAGATACTTCCTGGCAGAAAGCCCAGAAGATTAACTTTTGCCATGTGCAAAAAATACAGCAACCGGGGAGGTCCAATGACTGACTGACGCTGCGCAATGATTAGCCATTTGCTTCTCTTTATTGCAATTGGCCTTTGGAACAATGGCTAGACTGTTGTTGTATCGGAATAATGAGACATCGGAACAATGGCACGGCGCCGCCTGCGCAGACAAACACAGATTCCTTCTACTTTTGCTTGTGTGTTTTTGGTTTTGGTATTGCTCTTACTACAGCCTCACGCACGTTGCTTCAACATGTGGAGAAATCCAAAGCTTGACAGGCCCGAAATGCCTTGTTTTGGTTGCTAAACTATGTTTTGACAATCAATGCATGGGGGAGGGATTTACTCAACGATGAATTGACAGATTTTTTACCCCTAACAGAATCCTTAAAGTAAAACAAAAATAAAATGGTGAGTTTTATATATTTGATAAGGGATATGGTTGAAACAAGTTCCCCAGAACTTGAGAGGATGAATTCTTGGGCAGTAAAGATCCCTGGCCACCCATGAAGAAGTTTATTTGTGAGAATGAGGATTTGATTTTTTTGTTTGACTTTTGTCTGTTAAGATGTTTCTGAATTACATAATTTTTAATGCAAAAACTTTTATTTAAAATAGATATATTTTTTGCAAATAGATTAATAAAAATAAATAAAAAAGTTAAAATAACTAAAAAGCTCTGACAAATATTGCAAATAATTCTTAGTATTCCCAAACCACAAATTCCTGGAAATGATTGTGTTGTTTAATGTGCAAAAAATTAACATAGTTATTAGTCTTACCAGAAGGGCCAAAGCAAATTAACATACAACCCTCCCACTAGAACTCACATGAGTGACAAAGGTCACAGCTCCTGCATATGTTTGTAATAGAGTTGGAAGACGGTTAAACTCACTCCCGTGGTGGAAATTCTAAATGCCACCTAATTTACGAGCACATTCAAATTAGCTTGAACACTGGTGTGGCGATCGATCATGCTGCCAGGTACAGGACAACCCCAGTGAAAAAGCAAATGCTGTTTAAAGTCTTCATGAACATAGAAAATTCAGTTTTCGAGCATCATGCAATGTATTTTTCATCTCCTTTCTATTATTTATTATGAAAGCTTCTTTTTTATTCTTCAAAAACATGATGCCTGTGAATAAAGGGGATCAGCTGTGCATTGAGAAAGTCTATGTCCGCCTTTCTTTCTCTCTGTTCAGCTGTGTGTTGTCCCTTCCTGGGGTTATTACACGGACCTCCACCAGGCTTTGTTTGGCCTTCCAAAAGGCTCCAGCGGGACCTAATGACTTTCATTATCAGATGGGGGAATTTAATTTGAGCTGCACCGCTGTCAGAGATGAGTAGGCCGATAGGGAGCCACGCAGGAGAAAATAAAAGAGTGAGTAATTACTCTTTAGGGGTGTGGGTGGGGGTGGGTGCAGTTTGTGGGTGACGAGAGCACAGCGGGTCGAGACACCGAGAGAAAGAGCGGGAGAGGGAAAGAGACACCAAGCGTGGTTTATGAAAGAAATCAATGGTGAGTTGCCACCGTCAGGTTATGAGATTTGAGTTGGGATCCGTTTCCTCATTGTGACCGGAGCAATGGTCCGCGTTATTATCCGCGAGGCTGCTAGACGGGTTAGCAAACAAAAGGGAAAGCTGGGTGAGCGCGAGGAGCTGTTTGCAAGGACACAAGAGCGAGGCTAGATTAGTAATGTATGATTAGGAAGCTATTCAGTTGCAGAATTACTGCCTTCTACCTCTCGACAAACACGAATGACGACAGACATGCTGGCACAAGATAAATATTCATCAACTTCATTTCAATTTCCCCCACAGTTTGATGCATAAAAGCTACGGCTGTATATACAAATACTTTTGCTAAATCTACAAGATAAAATAACAGTTGATTGCAATAGATACAGATAGAAGTGCTGTCTTTGCTATGAGGCTCACAGACAAAGCAGATGTTGTGACATTGTCTTTCTCGTCTCACTCACGGCTCACTTTGGCAGCAGAAAAGTGACACCATAGCAGCAACCTTGATGAAGACAAGAAGCCTGTAGTAAATGGAAATCTCTCTGAGGTGTGCCATTGCCAGCTCCGCTCTCTGCTCTTCCAGCATTTGTAAATCTCCCATCTGTCTCCACAGGTCTCTCCAATAGCAAGAAGCCTGCTCTGCCGCAAAGCATCAGTGTGGTAGCTTGTGCTTATCAGCCAAGTATCAGATGGCTGCCAAACAACACAGGATGAAGGAAGCTTATAGTGTACAGCTTGTCGCAGCACATACGGACAAGCGCTACTGTTAAAATCAAACTGAAATCATTATCATTATTGTCATTATATCATTGATGTTTGTTTTGACATGTACTTATTTGGTCATAATTATAATTACCAACAAGAATACACTTATTTTTTTCTAGCGTCCACTTTTTGAGTGGAATACAGACTTAACAGCAGAAAAGAGTGCTACAGGAGTAAGTCCTAAAACTCGGAAATTAGTTAGTATTTTAGCACTTCTGGTTCCCTCATCTGGTAGTCAATTGGTTTTTTGAACGGGTTTTTAGTTAGATGTCTGAAAAAAAGTCTGTGTTTAACACCAGCTTAAGAGAATTTAAATAAATAAATACCCCAAAGAATTTTGAAGCCTAATGTGTCTTAAAAAAGACGGTGGATAAGTGGCTAAATGAGACTACTAAACGTCATCACGACGACTATTGATGCAACCGTGGTGTAGTTTGTTTATAGCCTAATGTTAGCTTTTTACCTCTGGTGATTGCATTTACTTTTTTAAAATCATAAACTGGTGTTCATTTGTGGAGATTATCTTGCTGAACAAAACGTATCGTAAACGTGTGTGTGCCACAGAGCTTATTTTCTGCAATAATCCAAAACCAAATGGAAAAATCACATTGGCTTTTTGTCGAGGGAACCCAGGGCGATGCTAACTTTTTGTAGGCCAACTGTGGTTGGCCTACAAAAATATGTTGTCCCTGGAGCACTCCATAGGGAATGAGAATGTCATGTCATCAACAGCAAATCGGCCATTTTTAAAGGATAAACAGTGAGAGTGCCATCCGCTAGATGTTTACTGAAAATGTCAAAAGCTATCACAAAACACTACACAGTGAATAGGACAAATTGTATACTGTATATAGCATACAGTCAGACACAAAGGTAGGCTACCATTATGGGTTTCATTCAGCAAGATACGGTAGATTAGATATGCAGTATTTGCTGACATTTTGATAGTATTCCGTTACCATAATATTATCTAGCTTATCTTTGTCCGTACGATTGTGTAGTTGGCACTTGGCTTGTAGAGCTTAATGTCATATACCTACCGATGTGTAAATTGGACATTGGCTAAAATGGGTGGGAAGCTGTCAAAGTCCTCCTATTCGTGAAGATCGATATAATAAACTAACTTCAATTTTGTAATATCTCGCCCCTTTGCCTCTGTCAGCTTCTCTTTATATGTGTATTTGTCTTTCGCACATACTTTATACATTTTTGATGATGAACGATTGACCGATGACAGATAAATAGACCGGTGACAGATAATGATAGTCTACCGTAGCTCTGTACGTTACCCTCCAAAAATGGAGTGAATATATAATTTATAAATTTGTTCAAATTTCCTCACACAAAAAGACACTGTAAATAATACTGAAAAAAAGATCTTTGAACGTAGATATCAAGCACTGATAATTATATCAAAGCCAAGGAAACAGTCATTATCTACCAATTTATGGTCAAAATCAGCCTTTTCTGGTGTGCTGGACAATCAATACAAAGCACAATATTGGTATTTTTTTGCATCATTGGTTGTACTTTGAAACACCTCAAAGCCACGACAGCTTTGTTTGTCAGGATGGATTTCAAACTGTGATTTCCCTGTTCTTCATGAACAACAACAACAGTCACTGTGATAAGATGTTATTGCTTGAGAGTAAAATTGAGATTGAAGCTCAAATATGTGAATTTTCACCTTTGCAGTGCAGTGTTGGTTCCACCCCCTCCCCCTCAGCTGGTCAAGCTCCTGCTTCAACACTTGTCACTCATCTTGATGAGCTGTCTACCTTGAACCGCCATTTAGCCTGAGGCTGAGGAAACCAGTATGTGTAAATCCAGCACAGGCACTGAAGAAGCTGACAGCGAATGTGCAATTATAAAGCCAGAAGCTACTGCTGGGAGATTTACCCATGAACCTAAATTATTTATCGTCATTTTAATGTGAAAATTCCAGGGTAAAATTCTATTCCTACCAATAGAAATATCCCACTTTTCCTCCATCTCCAGATGTTCATATGGTAATAACTTAATTTATATGGCCAGCAGAGAGCAGCATTGCTATCTGTTTGACACTCTTTGAATGGAGAAATTTGAATCAAAGATCCTCTTACACTGTTACCTGCTACTGAGTCAGTAGTGGTGTTGCTGGATGGGGCGGTGTGGGTGTGTGTAGGGGGGTGGGTGTCTGAATGAGGAGTACTGGAGGAGAAAAAAGAGCGACAGGAGGGTGGATAACACAGAGACAGAGAATAAAGCAACAGTGACTGACAGATGGGCAAGATGGGAGAAACTTAAACACTGTAATTCTCTGCAGATCTGATGGGAGTCAGAAGATTAAAATTAAAATGCCTGATTTAATTTGTGTTACATTCACAGTCACTGTGTTTCATTATCAGTGTGTTATATCCCCCAGTACGGAAGCTATCACCATCATCAGCCTCTTCACATATCAGCACATCCTTCACATCACATTTCAGTCTTTAATGATGATAAAAAGAAATTACTCATGCTTGCATTAAAACCTAAAAATGATAAAGTTATGTTAACTTATTCTTTGCCTATACTTC
The DNA here is from genome assembly GCA_916700815.1 of Helicolenus hilgendorfi. Lineage (NCBI taxonomy): Eukaryota > Metazoa > Chordata > Actinopteri > Perciformes > Sebastidae > Helicolenus > Helicolenus hilgendorfi. Next base: position 11,430 of record CAKALG010011190.1, read on the forward strand.
CACTGTATTTCCTTGATCGACTCGCTATGAGAACATTAAAGGGACTGTATATAACTTTTTACACGTATAAATTCTTCTTACCAAGAATCCCATTAAATGACAACTTCTTGTCATGAAAACCTCTGTATGCTGTGTGCATAAGTATAATAATATTAGTAATAACAAAAGTAATAATACCATAATCCTACTATTGAGAAGCACCTCATTATGTAGAATTTAAATCTCAGTTAATCCAGGAAAGGTCTTCTTTAACATGTGTGCTGCCCTTTATCTGCATCTCACCGCTTTTTATCAAAACAAGATCTGCTGTGCCACAGATGCTCGGAAAATGTTCTCTTTATTTAATTCACTTCTCTATCCACCTCCTCCAACCTCTACTCTGCTCACTCCAGACATGTTCGCCTCATACTTCACCGATAAGGTTTTGGCCATCAGTAATCAGTTCTCTGAGCCTCTCGGCCAACTACGGGTCCGCTGGACCCAATACCATCAGACCTTCTACAGACCATTTCGCTGCCGTCACGCACATCATCAACTCCTCGCTGTCAACGGGTGTGTTACCCACTGCATTCAAGCAAGCTCGGGTCACCCCACTGCTCAAAAAACCCAACCGAGGTCAAAAACTACAGACCGGTTTCACTTCTACCCTTCCTGTCAAAAATACTTGAGCGTACAGTCTTTAATCAAGTCTGATTTCCTGTCCAAGAACACATCTATTCAACCCAAATCAGTCTGCTTTAAGCGGGGCCACTCTACCGAGACTGCACTACTGTCGGTAACAGAATCTCTGCGTTTGGTGAGAGCTGCTGGCCAGTCCTCAGCTCTATTGCTGTTAGATCTGTCAGCTGCCTTTGACACAGGGAACCACCAAATCCTCCTCTCCACACTCTCTAAGCTTGGTATCTCAGGATCTGCCCTCCACTGGTTCATGTCCTACCTCTCAGGGAGATCTTTTAGAGTATCTTGAAAGGGAGAAGTGTCCAAACCACACTGCTTATCCTCAGGGCTGCCTCAAGGGTCAGTGCTCGGTTCCCTTCTCTTCTCAATATACACCACCTCACTTGGTACAATCATCCGCTCCCATGGTTTCTCATACCACTGCTATGCGGATGATACCCAACTCTTCCTATCATTACTGCCAGATGACACTACAGTCTCGGCACAGATTATGCCATGCCTTGCCGATATCTCTAAATGGATGAAAGAACAGCTCAACCTATCTAAGACTGAGTTCCTTGTCATCCCAGCCAGCCCATCTATACAACCACAGATCAATATCCAGCTTAGACCAACCAAACTCAAACCCACAAAGTCTTCCCGGAATCTGGGTGTCATGATTGACGACCAGCTAACCTTTAAGGTTCACATGGCCTTAATTGCTCGGTCTTGTCGATTTGTCCTGTACAACATCAGGAAAATCAGACCCTACCTGTCAGAGCATGCAACTCAACTTCTGGTACAGGCTCTTGTAATGCAATCACGCATTGAATACTGCAACTCCCTACTGGCAGGCCTCCCTATACGAACATTCAAACCTCTGTAGAAGATCCAGAATGCATCAGTGTGACTGGTCTTCAACCAACCAAAACAGCACATAATATAATAAATTAATAAATTAAACTTATATAGCGCTTCTAAAGATCCTAGAGACACATGTCACTCCACTGTTCATATCCCTCCACTGACGTGTTGCCGATGTTGATTAAGATATTCATGATGATGATGACATTGATGGCGTTGTTAATAATGATGACGATGACAAAATAAAAAATCTGCCTCTATCCACCCTGTGCATTGCCTCACTGCACTACATGTCGACACATTTGTCCAATCAGACTTGAAACTGTTGTTGGCACTTACTCACGTTGTTCCTTCCTGTCTAGATCCTTGCTTGTGTTGTACGAACTCTGAGATGTACGTCACTTTGGACAAAAGCGTCTGCTAAATGAAATTGTAGAATTGTGGAATCTCCATCATCTTCATGAATCCATACACACAAAAGAATGAAAGCTCTCATGTGGATTCAACATGTCCTTCGATTCCATGAAAAGAGTATGTGGCTCTAATAACTTCCATAGTCAGACTGTTCAGCAAATTGGCTGTGTGTGAGTATTGTACATCAATGGGAAAAACATTACGCACTGCCTGAATTAGGGCTGATTCTCCCTCGCACCTTATGAAAAACAAAAAGTGGGCAACAAATTTATGTCCTCTTTTGAACTAAGAAGTATTGGCTGCACATTTATTTTCAGCAGCTGTGTAACCATGGTGGGGTGCTGAGCATGCTAATACTGAGCCAGTATTATACCTTAACTGACGTGGTGCACACTCATATTCATGCATGTTTGAGCAGTTTATCCCACCAGCTGAGGCTTGAGTGGCTTGTGTGAATTTTGATAAGACACACCAAAAGAACTTTATAGAACAAAAAAACAAGTTCAACATTTTGAACTGTATAATAGAGGTCTTCACCTGTAGAAAACCTACCCCAAACCCAATATGCATAAATACATTTTAATGATCCAAAAGTGACCCAAGAATGATTCAGCCCGGTGTCGAAAGGAATTATGTCCACATTGGATGATTCCGTTCGTCACGATTTACGTCCAGTGCCAATGCAGGAAGTCGTGTGCCCTAAATGTAACAAGGCAGAGCATAAAGTTACTATCAGATGGCAGGCGCCGTCTCCATTGTTTTCAATATAAACCAACACATTCTCACTCCCAATTTATCAAATACCAACGCTTGAAGCAGGTGACTTAGTATTAATAGCGTGAGAGTCCACTCAGGGAGGGCTGGAAGGGTGGTGGATGGGTCAAACAAACACAAGACTTTCAAAAAAAGACCTGTGTTTGTGTGTAGCTAAAAGTAACGCTGACTTATTTTGTCACGTCAGTCTTTAGTCACGTGTCTTGTCAGTCCCGTGAGTCACGCTAGTCAGTGAAGTTAACGTCAACCACGACCGTTTCCTAACCCTAATTAAGTGGTTGTGGTTCCTAAACCTAACTTCCTGTGAAAACAGAAGTTTATTTTGAAAGGACACTATGCATGTAAGGAGTGTATATTGACAAGCCGTCCCTGGTCCGTCCAAAAGTAACGCAAGATGGGTAACCCGTGTGTCGGTCTCCAATGCCAAGGGGCACTGACCAAGCAGCGGTATTTGACGAATTGAGAGTGAGAATGTGTTGCCCCAACCCAACCAATTGGACTGAATGTAGTTAACCAAGACTAAACCTGGGACCCGAGTCAGGCTGGCTCCCAGGTTACTTGGAACTGAATGAAGACCTACTGTGTGGGTATGAGGAGACAGATGTCATGCTTCCAAAGCCTAATATAATAATCTTATCCTAATTTTCCACGATTACTTCAAATGGTCAGGTCCGATATTAATAGCCGAGCAGGTCACTTACTGTATAGCAGGAAGCAGAAACACGTCCATCATACTCAAACTGTATATACTCATACTGTACATGTACAGGACTACTTTTCTTTCCTTTTTTCTGTGGCATAAAAATCCATTTTCTCCACTTTTTTCACCCCGCATTTTAGAATCTGGCTGCTGAACTGAGGGTCACTGCAGATAACACTTTGATGTGTAATGTGAATGCAGAAAAGTTGTCATTCATTGCACACTGCGCGCTATAATATGACCTTGTTTGAGAGTTGTGTGAAACAGAGATCAACAGTGCAACAGAGGCAACCCAGACTCCAGACTAGACATCACGTCAAACCTCCTTTTGACTTTCCTTTTTTTCTTCTTCCCTCTTCTCCTTGTCTACTTATTTATTCCAATCTCAGAACACCATGTTCCCAGAGAATATTTCACTTGAATATTTCACTACATGCTCTCTCTCTCTCCCATAGCCTCCCCCCCTCCCCTTGTCTCCCTCTCTGTCTGCACGTTATAATACTTATTTATTTCAGGAATAATTTTTTGGCGAATTACAGCAAAATGGCTACAGCTGTAATCAGAGGATAAGTAGAAGCCGACATGGCAGGTGTTTGAGGCAAGATAAGGCGAGAACCATTGTGAGACCGTGCCTCACTTCCATTTAAATGTTTTGGGGCTTCGACTTCCTTTTTTGATTTGTTACCTACAGCTTCCCTGTGAGCTGTCAGGAGGGAGATAGCGAGAGTTTCTCCTTAATGTGGTTTCTTGGGCTACCGTGTTTGCCCCGTCCTTCAGATGTTAGGGGTTAGATTTTGGGCATGCCTGCGCGGTGGGACTCAGACGAGTGCACGTTATCGGCGGAGTTCATTATTTTAACACGAGGAATCCTGGTTTTAGCCATGTCCCTCCTCTCAACTTCAAAAGCGATAGGAAGAACAGGTTGCTGCATATGTGCGCATGCACGTCTAAAGGGGGCGGGGTGTGTAACAGACCATGCCTACACTTGTGCATCTGTACACAGACTCATAGATATATATTACACATACAAAGACACACAAAAGCTCACACTTGTCTCACAGGAGGCAGTTGTTAATTATATCACTGTGCTGTTTTGTTCCTCCAAGTCCTCCAGAGAAGCTAAAGCCAATGCGTTCATGTTTGATTTTTGGCTCCAGCACTCACAGAGAGAAAACTGTTTCCACCATGCCCTTAGTCCCCCGTTATTAAGCCAATAAAGAAGCATACAATGCTATGTGAGTGTGTGATTGTTGAGGGCGGCGGTGGTGGTGGTGGGGGGTTCCTCTGCTGTAGCTGCGACTGCATAGCGGTCTCATTTTTATTAGCTCCCAAGACACAATGGATGCCAAGAGAAAACACCAGAGCCTGCACTGTCCTCCTTGCTTCCTTTCTTCTAAATTAAAGTAATATCTCATTGCCGTACAATAGACTAGCTGTCTAACAGCTGGGAAATGGAGAAGGATGATAGTGATGCCTGCCACCACTGAAAAGATGTGTCTGCTTCTGTTTCAAGACATTTGTGGAAGAGAGTGTACATGGAGATTCGTGGGGAGGTGGAGGGCTGTGAGGCCTGAATTATTGTTGCTGGATGATATAGCCATAATTACTTAGTGTTTCTCTGATAACGTTATCTGTAGGAATTGATTATTAGAAGCATGTGTCTTAACTTGGTAGCTGAGACCAACTCCAAGTTACATCTTTCCCTACTAGCAGCATCCTTCCTCTTCAACACCTTAAATCCTAGAGGAACAAGACTAGGGACGCTATTTAAACGATCTATAGCACATGGTTTAAAGTGCATGGCGCAAGTGCATTTAGGGCGTGTCCAACTCCACTTTTGCGAGTTAAACGACGCATGATCTGGGGGCAAATGGGTCTGTTTTTAGTCTCTTGATTAATCATAGGTGTGTTTTGGGCGTAACAGGAATTAAAACTGCACCGGGCACATTTTTCTGCTGAAGAAAAATGGATCTGCTCGTACACAAAGTGAATGTGCGCGAGCAGATGTACAGTATGTGGTGCCTGGCCAGTGGACCCTCTGCCTCCACCGTCTCCCAATCCTCTGTCCCATCAACTCCATTTGACTGCATATGAGCAAATGCACCGATAATCTATTTAACCGGTGCAGGCATCATGGGGTGCAAAATTCAATATAGGATAATAAGCACTAGACCAAATATGATGAACATGTATTGATAAATAATGAAAACTGTATTACTTTCCGATGCAATCCACGGGGGGGCTCGGACCGGCTGTGCGGAATCCTCCGGAGATGCATTACGCACAAGCTTAT
>CAKALG010011195.1:2759-15724 GCA_916700815.1 Helicolenus hilgendorfi
AATTATCCGTCTTACTGGGGGAGGACACTAAGAGCTGTGAGCTGGTAGTAGTCAACTGAGGGACAGGGACAGCTGTCTGCACCTTGTTGTTAGATTGTTTGTTAATTTGCTTCGTTTCCTGTTTATATCGTTGTTCCAATTGATTGATTGAACATTATTTTATTTTATTTTATTTTATTGATGTTAATGAAATGTAACTATTGTACATTTTCATAATTTGAATATGCTTTGGCAATATGTACAGTGTTACATCATGCCAATAAAGCCATTTGAATTGAATTGAACTGATAAAAGAAAAACACACAAACTTATATTAACAAATCATACTATTCATGATGAATCTTTTTTTTTATTGACTGGGTCGTTGTTGATGTTGGATATGAAGTGTGTCCTAACTAAAAAATTGTATGACACCTTACTGTACAAGTACCTCAGCTTGTATTGTGTGGTCAGTGGGTGACATCTAGTGGCGAGATGATAAAATTCCAGGTCATTTTTATTTGCACCTCTAAGGGAAATAGTTTTCAATACATTTCAGGCCCTATTTCAAAGATGCCAACCTTTTGTATTTTTGTTTTTCACTACTACTACTACTACTAATAACATATTTTATGTGGTGGAACCTTTAAGGACACCCAAGGACACCTTACAATGCATAAAAGAAATATTCGAACAGATAAAAACAGCAAAACATGCCGAAAACATCAGCAGAGCAAACATAGCAAGAGACATTTAGGCAGATATGTAATAGGGGGAATACAACTGTAACGCTGTTAAGGGAAGCACACAGAATGATGGACACTACTGACTTGACCTGTAAAACCTGACTAATCAAACAAGTCCACTCAAAACAAATACAAGTAGTGTTAAAATGTTTAGATGCATCATTTTAGTTTCAGAGTTTGAATTTTTGGCTTGTAAGAATAAGGAATAATGACTCTGATCGGCTTGACCTCTACAGCACGTTATTCCCTATAACCATCACTAGGTCTGTTATAGAGATGCCATGCATATATCCAATAAGTTATTACAGTAATTACAGGGAAGTTTATGATTTTACAGAATTCAGAAAGCCATTATTGTTTTCTCTTGTGGGTGTCACAGTGTACAGTGGAATTTTAATGTTTTTTTCCCCATATTTCCAAAATGGAAAATACTAGGGATGACTTAATGACACGATTTCATGTATAAAATCAGTGGTGTGGCTTCATATGATATAGAAATACCTTATATTATTACTATCTATCTATCTATCTATCTATCTATCTATCTATCTATCTATCTATCTACTTTCAAATACATTGGAAATGGTTATGTTTTTCTTCTCTCTAATGTACAAAACAACCCAAACCGAAACCGAAACCATGACCCAAAAACCTCAATACAAACCGAACTGCGGGCTTGTTGAGCTGTTGTACCAAAATAAATATTTATTTTATATTTATTTTGGTTGATTCAGACTGTCAACCAAACTATTTCATTGTATGCTATCAATCATTATGTTTAGTTTTCTTCAAATGGTGGATATTACATTAGGGAGCAAACTTTTCAAACTCTGCTCAACCCGAGTCTGTTCAAAAAGTATGCCACTTCTATCTCTATTTTTGTGAGCATAATATGCTCAAAACCACGGTGCAAAATATATACAAACAAAAATAGACGTTAGAGCTGTGGTAGTTAGTTGTTTTTAGTTTTATGCTTATTTCTCTGTAAACTCTCTGAAGGGTTGGGCTTGTCAAGAATTGGGAGGAGAAGGATAGCCCATAGGGGCTGATGGTGCAATAAAACAAATCCCCAAAAAATAAAGAAACAGCAAATGCTGATGAAGTGTGAGAATATGTAATATCTGGGCCACATTTCAATAGATAAAATAGAATAAACAGAGATATGTTCTTTTTAGCACACACCAGTTGATAGAAACACACTATTCTAACATAAATTAATAATTCTGCTGAAATAAGGTAAGGAATAAGGAAATAAGGTGTTCTGTTTCCCTATTTCCAAATATATTCTTGTTTAACTAAAATAGCATGGTGGCCCGAAAGTGGCCACATGTTTTTGAAGCAGTAGCCAATCACCTTACACTGACTTGTGATCATGGGCTCTGGATAACTACTGTTTCCATAGTGCTTTTGAACTTTGTGTTTGCTGCATCTGCAGATTGTCCTGGAGGTGGCAAGTGAACAAATAGGGATGCACCCAGGAAGACCTGGACCAAATCTCACCAAAACCTTCTCCCCGGCATCTCCCGAGCTCCACAACCCTCTCATCGCTCACACAGCGTCCCTTGGGGAGAAGCACAGCAGAGGCCTGGAGGTTAGGAAGACTATATATATAAAGGTGGACCGACCTGTACATGCAGTATAAGTACAAGTTGATGATCTAAGACTATTCGTAGAAATGAAAGAGCATACATAGAAATATGACATCAAAATGTGACATTATACAAGCTCACAAGGCACACGTTTGAATTAGTGTAAATTATACATTTTACAGATGTTCTCAAAAATGCTGCTAAAAAATTATGAATAGTGTCTTTAAACATAGTTAACCACAGTAAGCATTTAACACCTACTTGCGTATTGATCCCATTTGCAGATGTGGGGATGTTCGCTTTAAATTAAAAACAGATGGTTTACCAGTGTTTTGTAAAACCGTCATCAGCATAATTTTTTTATCTGCAGTAGGTAGAAATGGAGCAAATATGATTGAAAAAAAGTTATTTTTATGAAATGGTCACTGTATCCTAACAGTAGAGCGTGAGACAGGTAATCTCCGATGTCCTCCGGTGCTCCTAATGGCATCTGCAAGATTTTACAGACCGGAGGAAAACAACCAATCAGAGCCAAGCTGCAGCCTGCCGTCTGTGAGCTTGTCAATCACTCGCGAACTTCGATCAAACGGTCAATCTAGGCAGCGCTGATCAAATATCAATCAATATTCTGTTACTGTAATGCCTATTTCTTGCCTCAAATGTTTTCAGAAACATCTTGTAGTGTAGCGTTTAGCTGTAAAATGAGAAAGTTTGTGACCCTGCAGCCATGTTGACATCAGTTGAGGAAATATCAAGCACCGCCCACCAGCCAGAGCACAGCCAATAGGAACGCTCTCTCTGAAATGACTTGGGATTGGTCAAGTCTTCCGTCACAGGCTAGATTTTTTAAAAAGCCTGAAAACAGAGCCATGAGGAGGTGCAGAAGTCTAGTTTTCTCTCAGAACACTTGAATTACAATACGCTGAAAGGTTATTATGGAATTTTTGCCCAATGATGCCAAAAACTGGTTGCCTACTGAAGCTTTAAAAACCACTTGGACCTCTGAAACAACCTGGAAATGCAGTTGTTTTTACTTTAAAGGTGCAGTTTGTAGGATCTGGCGCCATCTAGCAGTGAGGTTACAGATGGAATATTGTAAACTGAAAACTGAAACTTCTCTGGTGTGCCAAGCGTGTTTGGATTGTCTGTTCTGGGCTACTGTAAAAACATGGCAGCAAGAGGACCCGCTCCCTATTTAGATATAAACGGCTCATTCTAAGGTACATAATATTATATTCCATTTCTGCCAATAGATTCCCCGAAAAGTTCCTTTAATAGCTTTTACCTCTGACTAAATGCAGCAAATTGTGTAGCTGTCCGATGAGGCCGTGCAGATATTATGTGTTGTGTACAGTAAATACGAACACTTGATTTTAAAAGCATTAAGAAGTGTGCGTATAGAGCGCTACAGAAATGAGCCCTGAGTTAGCATTTTAGCACTTCCGGTTCCCTCGTCTCAAAGTCAATGGGTTTTTTGAATGGGTTTTTAGTTAGATGCCTGAAGTAAGGTCTGTGGTTAACACAAGCTTAATTTAACGTTTCGACCTACAATATAAAATATGTCAGTAAATATCCCACTCGTGAGTTTTTAAGCTTTTACATGTCTTAAAAAAGGCGGTTGCTAACAAGTGGCTAAATGAGACTACTAAATGTCATCACGCCGACTCGTCCGCCTTTACGGCCTCGTTGTGTATACTTTCAAGATGTTTATTGTCACACCGGTTATACAGGTACAATCGTGTGAAATGCTTTTTGCTGGGAATCTCCATTAAATTAATAAGTTATATTACAATTATAAAAGGAAATACTTTGTACAAGGTCATATTAAGAACATATACAGTATATACAGTATAACATATATTTTGTGTGAGAAGGTGTTGTGTGAATTATCTATTTAGAAGACTCGCGCTCATGTTCCCATGTGGTGTAGTTCACTTATAGCCTAATGTTAGCTTTTTACTTCTGGTGATGCATTCACACTTAAATAATCATAAAAGTGGTGTTCATTTGTGGAGGTTATTTTATGGAACAAAACGTGTAAGTACAAAACGGTTCATTTTCTGCAATAATCCAAAATCCAATGGAAAAATCCCATTGGCTTTTTGTCGAGGGAACCCAGGGCGATGCTAACTTCCTGGTTGGCCTACAAAAATATGTCATCCCTGGAGCACTCTATAGATACTATACTAATGGAATCAGAATAAGGAATGCTAAATACAGCTTTTTAAATTCTCAGAAAAGATTGAAACAAGTGCTTTTGAATTGTACTTGCCTTCTAAAATATGTCTTTACAATTTAAAATAGAGTGAAAAAACATAGCTGCCTTGACTAATAGTACACTATTAAAAGCATAATAGGCTCTTTGTATTCACCATCACAGTGTGAAGGAGAAACATTTGATTTAGGCCTAATTTGCGATTTAATAAACCGTCCAGCTTAATTGTTGTGTACATTCGATTTTTCACATTTTTACAAGTTCAGTGTTGTGGCTGTGACTGTGTGTGTGTGTGTGTGTGTGTGTGTGTGTGTGTGTGTGTGTGTGTGTCTGTGTGTGTGTGTGTGTGTGTGTGTGTGTGTGTGTGTGCTGCCGTGCCGTAGCTTCATCAGGTATAAGGAGAGGTGTTGACTTTATTCCGAGCCTCCAGTAACACCACTGACTCTGATAGTTCCCCGTCCCCGTGGGAATTCATTATAAGACAGCTAGAGGCTGCTTGTGGATGGTTACTGTGCTGCCCGTATGTTAACTTGTCGCTATCGCGCAAGGCAAACATGTGGTGCAGCTGCTTTCTCTGGCTGTGGGCAACCTGGAGAGATTGATTGGTGAGCCTTCTGTTTTATCCAGGATCAGGGCCACATTCAGTAGACATGGTGCCTCCGGAGAAGCAGCCATTTTCCCCAGAAAATATGGCTCATTACCAGCACAGACAAAATGAAGGTGTATTGACTTTTTAACATCTTACAACGTACCTATTCCTGAGCCGTTTAACAACAAGCATTTGTCTCCTGGAAATCTTTTTATTCTCGTGTAACTGCAAAAAAAACAGTCCGGATTTTTTAAAAATATGTCTCTTTTGACAAACACTGCTTCTGTCCTCATCTGTTTCAATTTGAATTTACACTCACAGGCTATGTACGTAAATACCCATACACATACAAACATACCCTTCCCCCCACATTTGGTCCATCAGACAGTTTTTAACACAAACCATTGGCCAGTGGATGTGTCTGCTCTGCTCAGGGGCATACGCTCTGTCCAGACCCTCAGTCTTAACTCTCTCTCTCTCTCACACACACGCACACACACGCACACACACACACAGACACACACACACACACACACACACACACACACACACACACACACAGCAAAGACAAACACAATCAATTATTCAAGACTCTTGTTTTGGCTCATGTGTGTTTTTTTTTCTCTTATTATTTCTGTTCTGTTGTTTCTATAGCATCCTCTGGCAACCTAACAGCCAGGAGGGCCCGATGAGTGAGATACGAGGCCTGATGACTTGAGGTCTGTGTACGTCTTTGTAATTTAGATGGCAGCGAGTGTGATTTGCATGCACAGCCTTCAACGTTGTCTCATTGTCTGAAGGAGATTATCCTCGCGGCTCTCCACAACTGAGGGTTGTCAAAAGACCTGGGCTTGGAAGACAAACCTTTGTCTCCTTGTTTATTTCCCCCATGAGTGGAAATTTTCAGCGTGGTCATTTGGTGCAGTTAAAACTTCACATCGAAGCAGAGTAAATCGCACTCTGTCCTTTAGTTTGTGTTGTTTCTCTATCAGCTGTACCTCTACATATGCAAGGTACAGTTTATATTTCACATACAGGGTCTGTCGTTCTTCAGTGTGCAGATTTGTGCACTAGATGGCACTATGGCACTTATTATTCAATGCCAATAGATAATTTCCATTTTGGAGGATTAAGTGTGTGCTGCTGACACAAGTGATGATCACAAAATGCTTGTTTTCCCCGAGCTGATGTTGATACTATCACGAAGAGCTCCGTAGCCGCTCGCATTTATTAATGAACCGCTTTGACCTTTAAAAGCGAAAGGAATGGTTTTGATTTGGACCGTTTCAAGTGAAATATATCTGAAATTGGAGTCGTGTTAGTGGATCACTAAAGTTTATCTCCAAGTGTGCATCTAACTTGACAGATTCAGAGATTATTATTTTTAAAGGCTCGAGCGAACATCAAACAAAATACTCTCCGGAATCAATGAAAACAGAAAAGAATCACATTGTGGTGGATATATTAGATGTGAATCCTTTGCAGCAGTGATGCCCTTGTAGCAGATCATATTGTAAATAAGATGGGTTAAATTGCACTTGTAGCTTCCCTTCAAACAGTCAGGCCGTATTCTCCAGGGGGGGACGAGAGAGTGCTGCAGACTCTTCCTCTAATAACGCAAGACAATGAGATCCCGGCTCATAACGTAGGCCTCCACTATATAGAACAAGTATTGGGGGGCTTAGCAGCTAATAAAGTGGCAAGTCTTCAAATCCATGTCAGAAGAGCAGAGCGCCAAGGGGACCTTTCATAACACGTGTATGTGCAGGTTCAACTGCAGTGTAAAGGTTACACATCCACATTGCACTGATCTAACCTGATGAGTTGCCTTAAGCCCCACAAATTTCAAGGCTGTGTTTCTTATTTAAAGAAGCAGAACTGAATAATTATCTCGCTCTCTGCAGGATGACGGGCGAAGACAGGAGGGTGGAATGAATGTTTGAGATGCAATACAAAATACTACTGTGTGTCCTCTTTTCAATTATGTGGGCATGAAGCACTGACGGCATTTAAATCTGATTTTGTTTTACCACATATTTCGTAGGGGTAATTTTATTTTAGTGTATAATATAAGTGTAATACTAGGGCTGTTAAAGTTAATGAGATAATAACGCAAATGTGTTTTAACGTCACTAATTTCTTTGACACATTAACGCAACTTGTGATTTTTAGGTTGTAGCGGGCTCAGTTAGAGTGAACATCCTGGTATCATATGAAACTAGAAAAACCTAAGGAATCCATTGGTATCAACCATGTCATACTAGATTGTCATAAAGGAGGCTAAATAATGCTCCAAACTTTGGTTTGATTTACATTTTGGCCATTTTCAAAGGGGTTCCCTTGACCTTTGACCTCAGGATATGTGAATGAAAATGGGTTCTATGGGTACCCACGAGTCTCCCCTTTACAGACATGCCCACTTTATGATAATCACATGCAGTTTGGGGCAAATCATAGTCAAGTCAGCACACTGACACACTGACAGCTGTTGTTGAATGTTATGATTTAAGCATGTTTTTTTACGCTGAATGCAGTACCTGTGACGGTTTCTGGACAATATTTGTCATTGTTTTGTGTTGTTAATTGATTTCCAATAATAAATATAAACACACATTTGCATAAAGCAAGCATATTTGCCCACTCCCATGTTGATAATAGGATTAAATACTTGATAAATCTCCCTTTAAGGTACATTTTCAACAGATAAAAATTGTGTGATTAATTTGCGATTAATCACGATTAAATATTTTAATCAATTGACAGCCCTATATAATACACATCAATTTTGTTAATTAAATCATGCTGCCCTTTGAGTTCACAATACACAGTCTCAGTAATTAGCCCTGATTGCCCGGTCTGTGCTTCATAAATGGTCTCTCCCCGCTTTCTCTCCAGTGAACCTGTCCTTCACTTGAACACTGACACTCCTCCAGCATTTCCACCCACTTTGTTTGTGACTCTTTGATCCACAGTATTCCAGTTAAAGTTACACCCATGCGCTGCAAGTTGAAACTTTCAGCATTGTTGCTCAGGGGAACCTTATACCCGTGGCGCCTTCTGCTTTTGTCCTTCCCTTTAGCAACAGAACTCTCCTATGGTCCCGGACAAAAGACTACTCACGACACCATTTTATGATCTCTGTGATGATACCGTTTCCTTCTCCTGCTTGCATGTTACCTTGGGTCTGCTCGTCTGATACGAAATGTTAATGTCAAAATAAAAAAAAAACATCATTAGGTGGTTCTCCCTTGAGACAATTGTTGATTTGAAGAAAATCCTTTATCCTCAGATTATAACTGCAAACAAGAAAACCAATTTAAATCAGTACATTTTCCTATATGGTGCACAATAACATAAAAGTGTACAAACAGATGCCACCGAGTTGATAATTGAATCATAAAACCAAAACTCTAATTTGAGTTTTTTCAATTAAATTGATGTGCAGCCGGACTACACTCGTAATGCTCATTGCGATTGTGCTTGTGCACATGTATCCATAATGTGCCTTTAAATTTGCATGTGTACACTAGAATTGAACATGCATGTTAAGCCCAATTGAAGCCACAATCATAGCCATTTTCTACGACAACAATATAATCTGCTGCATGAGACACTTAAAGGCAAGAACAACAAATACAGTGTATTAAAGCAGAGTGTAAAGTGCTGCAATGTCTTGCCTCTCCAGTCTGTCTAATCACTATGTGAGTGAAACATTCATGGTACACTAGATCAGTTCAATATTTAATTTCTCAACAAAGACTACATGATGGAACAGATGCTCAAACTTTGTATGTTCCTCAGGAGAGCAAAACTCACTTTCATGGAAGCTATTGAGCACAGAGATTGTGATTGTGTACAAGCAACTTCTTTGGGGCTCTTCACCTATGCACTAAACGCACAGTCGTGGATGAAAAAAAGAAAGATGTTCAAACAAACTAAGTGTGCATAGTGAGTCAGTGCTCAAACCGCGGACTGAATACATCAATTGTTTACATCCAGGGGCACTGAAGACTCATGTGCGGAACCACATTAGTGATGCACCAGGGTTGGCCTTTGCCTCCATGTCACATTTCGAGTGAAAATTTGACTTGGCATGTTTACATAGGATTTCTTCATCTCCCTTTTAAACCCCTATGGGCAAACTGAAGGTGAGGGGAACTAAGATTATTATCCCCCGTTTCTCTGAGGAGCTTTTCTTTATGCACACCCTCGCAGATGTCGACATTTGGTTAGGCGGTGTACATAGAAGCCCCAGATTATCTGGCGCTTCAGGAAGTCTGTTTAGCTGAAGTTAGGAGTGGTTACTTTCCTGCACCTTCCCTAATTTACCCTTGTGTTTTGCAACCTGGAGACCTCCCGTGCTTAGTCATACAGCTGTGTTAAAGTGTGTAAAAGAAAGAAAAATATCAGTGATTGAATATTACTGTCCATTCAAGGTCTTTAGCTGTAATGATCAATAGGATCCACTTGTGCAGACCTAGTCACAGGAAGCGTAACAGATGGTGTACTATATGTCATAATGCTATGAAATCCAACAGGAATTGACAATTGAAATCCCACCCCGGAGTTTGCCTCTTTTAGCTTTGGCATAATCTTCTCAGGATTTCAATTGCAAAGTCAAAGAGAATAGTCGAGCACATGGGGACTAGTTATCTGGGGCAAATGCGGTCTAAGGTTGACAATGCAAAGGCTATGTTTATGTGCATCACACTTGCTATACTGAATGTTTCCCAGAGTGCAAGAACATCCTCCCCTGAATTATATTCCTCTTCCCACGTCCCAGCGCTGCCGTGGAAAGTAGGCCAAGTGAGCACCAGGGCGTTGCTTTTTTAAGATGATCAGTTTGTCAGTGTGTTTTTTTTTGTGTGTGCTCAGGACGGCTATTCATGTGGCTTGACTCTGTAGAACAAAGACCAGCATTATACAATTTGCAGCACTTCCAATAGCAAGGAAAAGGGAGAGGTTGGAAAATAGGGACAGGACAAGTGTGGATGAAACAAAGACAAAAACACTGGCTTGTACTCTAATTCATTTACTTCCTCTTTTCCACCTCTTTGTTGCAGCAAAAAGGTCCCTTGCCAGTAACACTCCTCTGCAGGATCACACTGTACTCGGGCTGGCATGGATTATTTTTAGCTATTGCTGTGCAGCTTTTCACCTTGACTCTCTCTCTCCATCTTGACATCATAATTAACATTTCTGTTAATAGTAACACAGTTCAATATTAATAAGGATCTGTGGCTAAAATCAAAAATGCAGCTGTGGAGCGATAATGAATTTGCATTGCTCATATGTGAGCCACCTTGCCACAATCACCATCACATTTTGAGGATGAGGTTAAATTAGATGCACTGATGCAACATGTAGAAAATATACATTTTGATGTGATTGGACTCCTGCAGGTTGGTTGGGGCAGTATCACTACAAGTTGGCAATAGCTCCATCATAGGGGTCAACAGGCAAATTAAAGTTCTCTTGAGTATTGAAGGAAAGGCTGCTGCCTGTGTGGTCATGCACACACACACATGATAAAAAAAAAACAAGGTTAAAGCTGATGCCTCGTTTTGGAGGCCACTTTTGCCAGGATGCAACATGTGCCCATACTTACTGATGAGGTTTTTTTAAATGACCTTTAAAGTCAGGTTTTTTCCTGAGTGTCACAGTCAGTTTGGTATTATATTATAATAATATGTTCCAATTTAGAGCTGAATAATCACATTTACCTCACTTCCATCAATGCCACTGAGAAATGTGAGGCGGCAGTGTGATAACTTTTTTTTTTTTAAATATAAATAAAGATTTTTTTTGACAGGCCTGATGGACACAATCAAGACGGAGCCCCTTATAAGAGCGAAGGTATTTGGTCATGTGTATTTTTGGTCTAAATTTCCAGGGGATATTTTAGATGTTAATAGCCCTGAAGTGGTCTCGGTTTCTTATTTAATTTCTCTCGCCTTCTTTAAATGTAATTCGCCCACAGACTGCGCCGCGAGGCTCTAAACCGCGCAGAAAACTCTCTCATCATTTCCACAGCAGAATGGAAATGCAAATTGTGCGCGCGGGCAATGCCCTTGACAGAACTCACCACTGCACACAATTAACGTGAGCACTCTGACAGAAGTTAGTGACGAAATGTGAGGTCACAGCACATAATGTGGCACATAATGGACACAATGTTACATTAAACACACCAAAATATATATATATATACAACCAGCCTACTACTACTACTAATAGTAATAATAATAATATTAATAATATGAGCACTCTGACAGAAGTTAGTGACGAAATGTGAGGTCACAGCAGATAATGTGCTCGTGTTTATTTGGACACAATGTTACATTAAACACACCAAAAATATATACATACAACTAGCCTACTAGATTTACACCTTTCAACCTTGCACAGATTATTTATTATTATATTTTTTTTATTGTGCAACATAAAGCAGGTTTAGTTTCATCTATCTGTTTATAATTTTGATTTCATGGATAATTACATAAGACGCTGTGTTTCTGAATGTTAGTTGTGCATGTTTTATAATGTGTGTTATGTTTATTACCTTAATTTATGTACAATATAATTGTCTCATACAACATGCCTTAAGAAATCTGTATTTACTAATAATAGTAATAATAATAATATTGATAATGTGGCTTATGTGACAATTTAATTGTAAGATATTTTCTCCTCTCCTCAATCTTTTGGCTCTATAAATATGTATTTTAATTTATAATTGTTTTGTATTGTGGTCAGTAATTATTATTTTTTAATAATTATCTTATTGTTTTTATTATTAAATATAATTTATCCTGGACATAAACAAGCCTTTTTGGTCCGCTCTGTGGGGGGCTGTGGAGGGTGTTAGATAAACCTATGTTGAGATTTAGCTATCTTGTCACTGAGGAACACAGCTGCCTCATATCGACACAATGATCTCAAGTGTAACCAACGAGGGGCGCTGTCCGTCTATCAGCTATAAACTACTTGACACGAACAGCACCACATGATTGATCTCATCACTCTTGGCCATTTTGTGTTTTTACCCCCCTATAATTAAAAATAACGCTCAAACTGTATTTGAATATGATATTTGAATATGTCACATCGAATATAACAGATGCATTTATTATTAGGCCTATAAAAGCTTCTTTAAACATTTGGCTGATTATGATTTTTTTTTCAAATTTTACTACTTTCATTTTACTAATTTAATTTTTTTTAAATAATAATAATACATTTTGTCTGTTTCTCCCCCACTTATGAGAAAATCACAACACACAAGTAAAGGCTATATAAAAGTTGATATTTTTAAAATAAAGCTACAAGTGATGTGAATTTTTCAAACAAAAGGTTGTACATCTGTACCTAAATGTGATTTTTATTTTTGCGCAGTATAGCACATGTCAAACCTATAGGCTGAAATAAATAAAAAAGTAAATAATAAATATTAAGTTCAACTCTATACACAAAATATGATATGTATAAACAATGGAATAACATATAGGCTGGTTTGCTGTAAACAATAAGTGGGCTGGCTGCCTGTTTGTTCCATATGGAGTTTGGAGTGATGCGTAACTGTAGGCGTATTTGATTAATATTTAATCGAATAAAAAAAGATCACTTTAAAACAACCTCTGTGATAAACCCAAGCCGTGAGCGAACTTTGCTTGCTGAGTGCTAATAAGATTTTTTTTCTCCTTTTTTTTTTGGCAATCAATTCATTAGGAAACAATGCAGGTGAGCATAATGGAAGTGTTGTCCCAATAAAGTGCATCGATGGACAGCTGGGCAGCGGCCGGCTGATTGACTTTGCCTTTTGACATCTGGGAGGCCCGCTGGCCCCT
>CAKALG010011196.1:2810-22542 GCA_916700815.1 Helicolenus hilgendorfi
GAAACTATAACCTGCTAATAAAAGTATTAGTATAGTGACTATTTAAAAAAAAAAAAACATCAATATACAGCTTATCTACAGGAGGCGTAGAAAAATATTGAATTGAGTGGAAGAGGTAATGCTGATTTACATTTGTGATAAAAAAAATTCCATTCAGCGGTAGCATGGGACCGGTAACGTGGGGATCGATACAGTCATGTGACGCAGAGAAAATGTTTTGCTTGAGTATACTTCAGTGTGCTGGTATTGGCGTACTTAATCGTTAATTTAGTAGGCAGCATGCAGTACATAGTGATTGAGTATGGTTTGCCAACCTAATGTCATAGGAAGGCGTATATAGAGCACACCATTTTAAAGACGTTCCACGTGCCATGATAACACATTTTAAACTTTTCACACCACTGGGTTAACATTTTGAAACGGCTTTTCGCGTGTCATATAACGCCACGTCTTTACCGTGAAACATTTGCGGTTATGTTTAGCCAACAAAACTACGATAACAACCACAGTTAGTTTTGGGCAACAAAACCACTTAGTTAGGTTTAGCCAAAACATCATGGTTAGGCTTAAAATAAATACGTAAACTAAGTAAAATACGTATGTAAACAACATAACCTAAGTACAGAAAACAGGTCACAAACACTTATTCTTCTTCTTCATATTTATTCATTTTTAATCTAAGCGCATATTTATAATATGCCACCATGGACAAAAAGCATGTTCTGTGTTTTACTATTTGTGGAACGGGACTCTTTAGCTTTCATCTGAACAGGTACTTCTGTTACCAAATGGCAAATGGTGTGTGCAAGCATTTATTATTTCAGCACTTAATAACAGACAACCCTAATAGGTCCCTGATGAATGCCATGTCTGTGTGTATGCATGTGCAAGTGGGTGGGTGGGGATATGGAATGGGTAACCGACAACAGTAAAAGAGGGAGAAAAAAATTGAAAAGGGGTTAATTTGGTTTGGCTCAGGTGAGGTAATTATTCCTTTCCCCCACTTCACTGCACACCCATAATGATTATTAACAAGCTTAAAGTACTTGAGGAGCACTGGGAGCTGGTGGCTAACAACACAAGGCCCAGGAAAAGGAGGGAGGGAAGGAGGGATGGATGGTGGGATGGAGGAAAAGAATAGGGAGGATGGGAAATCATTATGCTAATGAGGCTGGCCTTAATCACACAGTGCCCATGATAATCTGCTGGGAGGAACCCAGGTTACTTGGGTCACTGGTTTGTTCCACGGCAGGCACTCATTTTTTGTGTTTTCTCTCTCACTCTTCTTCTCTTTTCCCTATTCTGCAATTTTCTCACTTATTCTCTCCTCGCTCTCCTCTTAAATTTCTACTCTTGTGTGTATGTGCTTTTG
The DNA here is from genome assembly GCA_916700815.1 of Helicolenus hilgendorfi. Classification (NCBI taxonomy): domain Eukaryota; kingdom Metazoa; phylum Chordata; class Actinopteri; order Perciformes; family Sebastidae; genus Helicolenus; species Helicolenus hilgendorfi. The sequence goes on from CAKALG010011196.1 coordinate 4,183, forward strand.
GATTTGGGGTCACAGGGGTGGATACTGCAAGTACATTCAGGTATGGACCCTCGGTGTGCATGTATTCAAAAATGTGGATAATAGCAGTTTAGCCATTTAGTTTCTGGTTCACAGCACATGATATATTATCGGCCATGAACCTGTTTTACCACATCACACGTGTATCGTTGGACCAATAAAAAGAGCAGTGTGAGATATAGTGGAGTCACCTAAAAAAAAAAAAAAAAAAAAGTTTAATTCATGGTGTTTTTTCTGGGAAGCTCATGAATAAAACAGCTCGATACAAGTATCCCTATAGTAACACTTAAACAGTAGCCAGCTTAAACCAACACTGTGCGGTGCGGTAGTCTACTTAACAGAAAATGGGAGTGTTTATAATGCAACTATTTCTTTGAGCTGCTCTAGTTGAGTAAAACTTTAGCTAGCCTACATATGTTTGGAGTAACGTTAAACTGAAAACAACAAGGATAAGAGAGGATAAGCCAATATTTGGAAATGGGAAAAAATAAGCCTGACCCCGGGGGTTCAACGTGTTGCTCAATGACATGTCAACATGTGGAACAGAAGGAGCCGAGGATCAAACCGCCAACTCTCCGTCCTAAGTCAAAGCCTTTCATGTAGTCAAAGTTGCTTTTAGTCGTTGCTAATTCCGAGTGTGTACTACCTTGCTGCCCTCTTGCTGTCAACCACTCTGTTGGCCTGCTTGGGTGGGTGTAGACAACCAATGATACATGTGGTGTAGTGGAAAGTCTAATGGCTCATTGGAAATTAAGCAAATGTATTCATTTTGGTTGTCAAACCAAGCATATCCTTCTTGTCTGTTAAAACTGCACTGGTGGAGGTGGATATGGTAATTTGATTGAATTTTTTTGCAAATAAGAACACATGGGTAGAGAGTCGCTGCATGTGGAAAGAGGACATGAGTGTAACTTTTGTGAAGTTACAAACATTGGGGGATGTCAGCCCACCCTGGTCAGACAAGCTTTCAGATTATGTCATCAGCATATGGTGAAACCTGCACAAAGGTTCGTGCAGTTTCCCTTAATTATCCCCCTCTGCTGCTGAGCAGGTGTCCTAACCAACCACTATGAGTAACCACTGCAGCAACAGGGACATGATCCCTCACTGGCTTCCCACCCATGAACCATACCCATTGTTTTCTTCATACACACGCAATGCCGAAAGAAACTGAACTCTTGCAGTGGTGGGCGTATTGTAATTCAAATTTCCCCTCACCCAACTATACCAAAATAATTATATAGTGTATTGTTATTTACACTTGAATCCATCCCGATTGATTTTAACCTAAGTTGTGCATTGAAAAATTGTAGTTCTTTGGATCGAACACAGCTACATCACCCAATGATTTTTTGTGTTTAAAACTAAAAAGCAACTTTTTTTTAACCTTTGTTTTTTAAGACTTTGTATATAAACAAATTATAATAATAATCCCAAATGTTGTAGAACACAAAAACCATAAGTTTAGCAACACAGGTTTTTCAAATCTCTGAATGGAATCCCACATTTCCAGACGGCACCGGCAGATCCTATACGGTTCACATAATCTGCCTCCATGTGCTTCCTCTCTCTCTCTTTCTCTTCCTCTATCTCTCTCTCTGTCTCTCTCTCTCCCTCACTCTCTTTCTCTCACTGGGCTGGTATTTCTTGGACATCTGTTCTTGGCAAGCACAGCAGCAGCACTAGTACTGCACCCGCTCCCTGGAGGACAAGGAGGGATGTAGCCTAGGCATGGTGGTTTGGAGGGAAAGGAGGGAGGGAGGGACGGAGGGAGAACAGAAAACAAGAGAGTGAAAAGGATAGAGGAAGAGGGAGAAAAAAAAAACTCACGCCACACACAGAACCGGCGCAGCAGTGAAAACAGTGAAAGACAGCAATATGGAAGTGGTGAGGCAGGTTTTGAGTAAGTCTGTAAGCGGTAATTGGGAGAAGGGGGACCACCACTGGGGACCAGCCCTCTGGGTCACACAACAGCACTGGGCAGGCTGTCAGGGACCAGCACAGGAGTTACAGGGATTGGGGTGATTGAGATTAGTGCAGTTTTCCAGAGAAAATGTTTCTGGTGGAAGGGTGGAGAGGAAATGAACATTTAAAGCATTTCACACCAAAGACAGAGCACTATAAAATCACTGTATCTCTTGCAGTCGTTTTGTATGTTTGTTAGATACAGCTCTGCAGAGTATATGGATACGTTAGGGAGATTGTATTTATAAGAGTTTAACAAAATGTAATAAAATTGTTTGTGTTTGGTTGTTATGACCACATATACAACTAAAAGTATTCATTTTGGCTCTTGTTTTTCTTCTATTTTGTATTTTTAGCACATTTTTTTTGGGTGGAACAAAATAATTTCCTTACTTCCTTAGAAGCAACCTGAAGCTCAATAAAACAGTCAACATTCAAGAATGTTGAACCATAGAACGTTCAAAGTAACACTTTTAAACAATTACAGATGGCAGTACGGAGAGAGAGAGAGAGAGAGAGAGAGAGAGAGAGAGAGAGGCCGAAAGACGGACTGAAAGGTTGTCGAATTGTCTGGACATATAATTGACAGGGAAATCAGCAAAGGGAGGGAGACAGAGTGAGCGGTATCTTGACAGGCTTCAGGTTAAAATGATTAATTACCTCCAAGGCTTCGGTGGGCCTGGCAACTTCCTCTGGTTGCTGCTGCGTTGTGTGCTGCAGGGGCCCGGGGCCCAGGGCCTAAGGTGATGCTGTCAGTTGCTTCTTTTTTTTTTCAAACATAGTGCAAAATATGTTTGCTTTCTCTCCTCCCCTCTCCTTCTCTTTTACACTTTTCTATTTCTACTACAGCATGACCAGTTCAATAGGGTCAGCAACGTCATGCATTGGCAAACATCAATATCGTGTCTAATGCATCAAGTTGCACAACCAACCAGGTCTCACAGGAAGGCATAAACAGTAAATACCACGACATTACATGGACATTCCGCGTGTCACAAGTATGCATTTTAGTGTTTTTGCGTGTCATTTGTACGCCACTTTTTGTTTGTCCGCAGTTAGGTTTAGGCAAAAAAAAACACTAACTTAGTTTTAGGCAAGAAAACCACTTAGTTAAAGTAAGGAGAAACATCACGGTTGGTAATATGTAAGTAAACTAAGTAAAACAGGTACGGAAACAACTACGGAAAACACGCACAAACGACAACAAAAAAAATGCACAAATGTCACATTACAAACGTCACTAATGTAACTTAAAAACAAAGCAATGGTCCACAATGGTCTCGAACACTGACCTCTTGGTTAAAAGTCTAGTGTTTACTAGACCCATCCACCTCCCAACTTACCCTCCGTAAGTGGTTTTTCACACTTTTTATACTACGTCATTAACTCTGAGCGTGACATTTACATGCGGATAGGTTTACATTGCATTCAGTACAGGATACATGGCATGATTTTGGCATTTACACGCCTTTTCGGGCGAACGGGCTGGCACAACAGTCAGCATATTGTGGACACATTATATCACCCCAGTATGAAAGGAATTACATTCATATTGGTCGATTCCACACCCCACGATTTATGTCTAATGCCAATATTCAGTGCCAATGCAGGATGTAGTGTCCCATGTAGTGAAGTGGAAAATAAGTGTGGTGAATGGGTGTGTAGAAAATCTGTGAAAGTTCAAAAGTATATTGTCATTGAACTTAATCCAGAGTTTTGCAGAATGGACCAATATTGATGTTCTTTTTCCAAAATACATTGGACCACACAAAGTTATCCGGGAACTTTCGGAAACTGAAACCTTTCAGAACCACTGCCGTCACCTTCAATAACAACAATGTGAATAAAGCATCTAAATTCTCGGACTTCAGACTAAATATCACCTTCTGAGAGGAGCCAAAATTAGGTTCCACAAACAACACCCAGAGACATGCCATCACTTGTGGAAGAAAACCACAAGCTTGGTTTCATAGCACAACATGGGCCAGATAAATGGACCTATTGGCATTTTACATCTCTGCCAGCTTTGGACAAAGAGCAATGGAAATTCTTGATAGAAACAAGAAAAGGAAAAGAGATATTGTTCGAGACAGCAAAGGCAGGGTGACTAAAGACAAAGATGGCAGAGCAGAAAGAAATACTGTAGGGAGAGGAAGAATGCTAAATGAAGTCTTATCCCAAAATGTATTGTCATTTTCTCTTTTTACGTCTCTGTCTATATTCTTTTTTTTTTTTACTTATTTAACCATGTTTTAACAACAGGGTCTTTCTTCCCCTCTCTCTATCTGCCTCTATCTCCCCCTCCACCCCTCTTTTATCACCCTCAACCCCCTCTCTCTCTCTCTCAGTCGCGCTCACTACCGCTTTCCTCGTGTACCCTCATACCTCCCTTCTATTTTTCCAAGAAGAATTTTAGGTTTGTAATTTATTATTTGCAAGAGAAACTGTTATCAGAGTCAGTTTGCTATCGTGGGCCACTTCATTAATCACCTAGCCCTCTCTCTTCATTTGTTCCCAGATAGGCTGTGGTTCGCTGGGTTCCAGGCACTGATATAAATATGGAGGTAAGAACACTCCCCTCCCCTGTTTATCACCAAATAGAGAAAAAAAATACAGAAAGTTCTGAGATATATACAGAAGAAAAGTACTTGTTTTCACTAACCAAGAAAAACATTGTCCTATAATACAATTTATGTTAAAGACACGGACACAATTTGATTTGTGTTTCAGACTTTGTTTTCATTTCCCAAAAGACTACATTAGGGGTACAGCATTGTTGAAGTGTGACCCCAGCATATGGGACTGATCAGGATCCTGACGGTTGTTCACAAAGAAGTAGAGCAAACAGAAGAGAGATCTAATTTCAAATAGCCTGTTTGAGTGGTGTGATGTCCAGAAAAAAAATAGAAAATGTTATAAAGAAGTTTTTGTTTCAATGAAAGATATATTACCATACTATTTAATATTTTGACATCAGAACAATTCTATGTTTGGGGTCTATCAAGCGCTATTCACCGCCAGAATTTGCAAAACAAAGGTGGCCACATAAACAAAGATGTAACTAAACTTCAAGCACATATTTCTGAAGGTTTTATTTCAACAAAATGTTGCTGGACTTCATAATTCAAGAGGTTGTGCGTACTAAGAAGAAATTGATGGTTTCAATCTATCCAATCTAATTCTATGTTTGTGTGTATCCAGTGACCCACAAGGGATTATGGGAGAGTGAGTGAAAGGTGGCCTTGAACTGTAAGGGGATAATCCTATTTTGATACCCCACAAAGAACCCAAACCCAATTTATCATCCCAACAACTACCAGCCTGGCTGTTTAGTTAGGAGAGGTGAACTTGTATTGTGGGTTCTCTTTTGTCTTTTCTGTGTTGCTTTTTTTCTTACTTTTCTTGCTCTGTCATGTGTAACTGTCTTTGTTTCTACTTCTCTTTCTGTGTTTGCAATATGTGACCATATTGGGAGAAGTGGATGGGTAACATGTATCTTGGCAACAGTAAATCAACTGAAAGATTAGGTCGGTTTGATACCTGGTTGCAGCAAAGTACTGGAGACCGTTTTCTTGAAGAGTTCTTTTAGTTATGGAAGCTCCAGTGCAGCAGGGGGCCTGTTGAGAGTAAGGTTTACTCTCACTATAAGGTCAAAAAAATGTGGTTAGGTTTGGTATCTGTCATAATTTAGCTTAAATGGTCAATTGGGATCTTTATGGGTTGAGAAAGTTGTATAAAACTTGAAGTTATGAAACGGTTTCAGGGCCAATTAAATGAGCATATGTTCATGACTGTGAAGCTGAATTTGAAGTGTTTTTGAAAATACATACTCTTTGTCCTACAATTATAATGTTTTTGAGGGAGCTGGCTATGCACTGAAACTCTTCTGTATCTAATATTCAGAAGAGTTTTACTAGAAAGGCACCACTGCCAAACATGAGCCTAATGCCGGCCACACACTACATAAGATTCAAGCCGATTTTGGGTCCAATTTCCCCTTCCTGACAATGGTCAGAAAAGCCCAGATTTTTTGATGGTTCTAAAAATTATATTGCCAGATATTGCTGTGGTGTGAGGTATGATAAGAGCGTATTTTACATCCCCCGATGGGCTAGGAAGAATTAAATAAACGTTCAGTATTTACGATCATCAGATATCCTGTTGTGTGTGGGGAACCCAGAGGACAGTTGATGACGCAGTCACTTGGGAAAGAACGATATCCAATTGGGAACCAAGTTGACTGAAGAAGGAAGGACAACAACCACCATCCTGGCGGCTTCGGCGAATGCAAAAGACGTATCATAAAGTAATAAGATGGACTTCAGAAATGGAGGACCGACTTGTTGATTTCTTTGTGAATTTTCAGTACAAAGTGGTGCAAAAACTTACATCGCTAATTCTTCCTGCCCATCGTCCGCCATGTGTGTTTGATCGTGAGAGACTTTGTGCTATTTACGGTTCTGAGAGTCGGGACTCTTGCAATCTGTAATGATGTGATCTGCTATTTTGGCCAAATCGTTGCTCAACACACACCATAGGAGCAAAACTGTTAAATTTAACATCTGCAGGGTCTCTCACATTTTGAACATCTGTTAAGATTTGAATTTTTTTTTAAGTGTGGGCCAGCTATGAATTGTTTTTACAAGAAAAACAATATTCTGATTCAGCCGCGACCATGTTCTGGAATGACATGCCTCACAGGTAACAGTGCAAAAGATTTATTTTTTCAGTAAAGTAAAAACAGATACAAACACAGGGAGAGACTAATTTGACAAATTGAGTCACCTCCTCTTTGATACCTGCACTGGGACCACTTGTGTTCTCTCAACCCATAGCATAGTTGTCAACTCCATGCTGTTCACTTCAAGCAAAGCTGTGGCAAGTCACACACGGGGTCTGATGGTAAACATGGTTTAGTGATAAGATTAAATATGATGTTAATGTCACTCTCATGTTTGTTTTTTCCTTCCCTTGTGTGAGGGCTTAAACTTCGACCGGGAGTTCGGAGGGCTCAGTTTGTTTACATCAAGCGCTTTCAACTTCAATGCTTTTGCAATATGGCGGTTACCCTTTGAAGGCGGCGTTTTGAGTGTGCTGATTAATAACGGAAACTACCTCTTGTCTTTTGTTCTGCACGAGGAATCGTCATATCTATTCAAACCTCTGACCCATTTAACGGTTAAAAAACCCCTCCTTAATTATTACAACTACAATGCTATTTATACAAGCAACTCGCCCTTGTATGTAAATTTGAACTGTAGGTTTAAAACCAACCCCAAAAACATACACACAAGTGCGCATACACAAACGCATCCATGCATGCTGCCACTACCACCTCCAGGAAATATCAGCAAGAACTACATTTCTCAAATCCTTTTTATTCTCCGCCTGTATCAGCTATGAGCTTTGGTAATGAATGGTTTCCTCTGGGTATTGGCGCTTATGGTGCCGTGTTGTTTTCCAACGCGTCTTTTCTCAAAATGCGTTAATTTACTTAGCATCAACACTGGCTTTGTATTGAGCAGCAGCGTTGTTGTATTATGGTGTGGAGAGAGACGAGGGGGGGATATTGGAGGGATTCCCCAGATGTGAGTTCAAGCACACAATTAGACACAGATAGACTTGCTCCCTTGGGTGGGGTAGTGCTTATTGTGTGCGTGTTGGAGGGAGACATGGAGAGGGGGGGTAGAAATGCAGATGAGATTGACAGTCTGAGGACTGGAAAATGAACATTATTAAAAGAATAAACAATGGAGGGGGGAGTGGGTTTAGAGAGTGAGGGGAGATCATTAAATAACTTCAAGAAGGTGATATTTTTACGCGTCGGTAATAAGACATGACAGGTTTGTAAAACTTGCCACTTGTTGTTGAAGGGGCTGTAAATTGACTTCGGAGCTGAGCAGCGCAAAGCATGTTTAACTTTAAGGGACCATTCTAATGACAGGGATTATTGTGCTACTTTAATTCCCCTGGCTAAGCCAATCTGTATGCTTCGTTGTGCACTCGTTAAAAAGGAAGGATGGTGGTGGGTAGAAGGAAAAAGGGAGGGTGGAGGGGGGGCAGAGTTGGTGGTGGTGGTGGAGGGGGTTCATAGCGATTCCCAGGGCACTCGGCGGCTGCGATTATATGGTTGGAAAAAAAAAAATCTCTGTTGCTTTCAGTTTGCAAAGGTAATGAGAATCTAATGAGGCTTGACTTTTTTTTTTTTTTTTTCCTCAGCGTTCGCAGCCATTCGACTCTCTACTCCACAACAGGTTCCCTGAGGAGAAGCACGCAGGATGGGAGAAATGGTTAGGCCATTCTACACAGTGGTGCGTTGATGGATAGATGAATGGGTGGAGGGTGCGAGAGAAGAAGGAGAGGGAGAAAAGGGAGAAGGGTTGTCGGGTCGGGGTGTGAGGGTGTAAGGAAAGGAAAGATTTAGGGAGTGAGAGGAAGTGGTGGTGGAAAAGAAAGGGTACAGTTAGTGGATTGAGGAAAGAGAGGAGCAGGAGCCAGGTTCACAGAAGTGTGGATAACCCCTTTTCACAGCTAGGAGAGCTGGGAAGTTGAGGGAGACCAAGTAAATGTGCATGAATTTTGTGGTTGGGCAGCAGTGAGGAAAGAGGCAGGTAAAAGAAGTGGGTGGAGGGGCAGAACTAAGCAGTTATATTTACATAGTCACAAGGATTTTTGACTAGTGTGAACAGTTGCTCAGTGTGAAAATGTAATCTTTAAGCTGCATGCTCCTGCCCCCACACTTCATACATATCATCATCATACGGTATATCAGAGAATCAAACCATGTAAAAGTGGGGTCACACCAGAAGTGGACGTAGTTTATTTTGCAACCAGAAGTAACACGACAGGTTGGAGCTAAGTACAACCGACCAACCAAAACATTTTCAGATGACAAAAAATGTTACAATTAACTTTCATGCACTGAAAACACACTGTGAATGGGTTAAGTTCTAAGAAGAAAATGCGGACAACTCCCAAACCGGACAACGCCGTGGTAGCGACCGGTCAATCACAAGGTAGCCACGCCCTAAAGCATACCCTGCTTTATCATCTAATTTACTCTAAATGGGACCATAATTTAATAAATGAACATCATGCTGTATTGAAAAAGACTTGAAACTAGTGATTTAGACCATAAACTCATATTTACAATATTTACTGAGGTAATAAATCAAGTGAGAAGTAGGCTCATTTTCAGTAGGGTCAGACTTCTATACAATCGCTCTACTATTTGCAACCAGAGGAGTCGCCCTGTTGGCCATTAGTAAGAATGCAAGTTTAAGGCACTTCTGCATTGGCTTCATTTTTCAGAACCGGAGGTAGCCCCCTGGGTCACACACAAAGGCAGATTGATAATGTATAGTTTGATAATAATGTATAATGTATGCCAATAATTTGTTGTTTTGGCGTAAACAAAGACAGTATAAATGGTATGATTTGTTGCACAAACACTGAAGGTTTGAACAAGGCAGAATCAGTCGTCCCTTGTTCAAATATCACTGAGAGTTTTACACATTCTTAAATGTTTTTGAAGCCTTAAGAGCATTCTGAACTCTCAACATATTTTGGAGAGCTTAAGAAGTTTGCCAAGTTGGTTAAGAGTTGAAAGCATCACCCACACAGTGGTTTGAAGTGAGAACTTTTTTTCTTACTTTTTTTAACTTAATGAGGATGCAGAGCTCATAAACAGTTTTTGGTATTTTGTAAAGAGTTTGTCAGAAATGCCATCGCATCACATGCAATGTGGAATTCGTCCCTCACTGCTGATAGGTAGCTTGTACTGGCACTGCATTTTCCACTAACTGGCAAATCATAACAGTGTAAGTAATGATTTGGGTCACATTGCAGTGCCTATTCAGCTACTGAAGCATCATTACAGTGCATCATTTGACATATTTTTTCCTACTTTTGTGACAAATATATGAGTGTCTTTAAAACACATCTGTGGCTTTTTTCTCTTGTTGTTTGCTTTCTTGAAAAGTAGTTTGAACCCTAGTGCTGGAAACTCATGTGTAATGAATCGAGCCATTTTGGGGTCTTTAAGATTATAATGGTATGATGCATGAGCCTAGCATCTGATTGGCTGGCAGTTGTGCTGTCCCTGCCCATTCCTTGACAGAAACAATGGATTCTCAGCCAGAGCCTAGATCATATTCTGTGGCACCCAAACCTAATTTCTGAAAAACGATTCGGTCCCATAATACAGAATGGCACTTCATGATGGCTTGTTCAAATTGTAGGGCAGTAATTACTAGCTATTACTAGCTAAAACAGAAGAACAAATAATAATAATATTGCATTCCAGTCAGAACATGCAAACAGATGATGGTTCACCAGTAAAATGGGAGAACCACTTACAGATATTAACAGGCAATACTTCCTTTCTTTGTGGTCGCTCGCACTGTTCAAACCTTCAAAGACATTCCTGTTCAGGCTGTTCTCATACACCGTTTGTAGCTATACCTATGAAAAGTAATGCACTGGAATTTGTGTACATCCCACAAAATCAAATCGTATCTTATCCACGTAATTGTCAACCAGGAAGCATAACAACAAATGCCGAACTAGGAGGAGGTCGGGGTGGACGGGTAAAAAAAAAAACTGACTTTCACCCAGGAGACCGATGTTTGTACCCCATGTGAGTCACGAAGTTCCACACTGAAGTTGCGGCGTACTATTCCGTATTTTAACCCGAACGTTGACTTATTTGTCACGGAGCTTCCGTACTTAACAGAACTATCTTTTCCTAAACCTAACTTTGTTATGTTGTTGCCTAAACCTAAAAATAAGTATTTCAAGCAGACTTATTTTAACCCAAACCACGACAGAAGTCTATTTTGAAAAGACTCTATGCATGTTTACAATCGGGAAATTGACACGTGTTGCTGGACATTCGTAGGAAAATGCACGGAAAATGAGGAATAACCTTTCGTAAGAAATCATACGAACCGTTTTATGACGATACTTTGTCCTGTTGGAGTCCTCCGCCTTCAGGAAGATGTGGCCCAAAAAATGTCAGTGTAACTTAAAATGCCTAAAGAACAAATCATTTGGCTTTTAGTTTTAACTTCATGTTTTACTTCTAATCTATTAGCATTCAAGTCTATTTCACTCAAACTATTTGGTTTAAAGTCAACTTGTTAACATAGGATATCAGCAACCTTTCTACTCTGCTTTTAAACCCTGATACTACTCTGACTTTATCTGGAAAATTAGCCTGATGAAAAGATCCGAGACGGACTATTCCTGTCGTTGACCTTGTGTTACACTGCCAGGCCAGGATGACTCTTCATCCCATATTTCCCCCCACCACCTGCTCCTCCTTTACTTTGACTTTTAAAGTCAGAGGTACACTCGTGCTTTCAGGCTGCCTTAATGAGGCCTCGTATAGTCCACCGGTGATAGGACTGTTAATGAGAGAGACATCTGAGAGAGAAGAGACATTGGGCGGTAGTAGTGGAACGAGGGAGGGATGGGGGTTGAGATGAGGGAGGAGGGTAGGAAAAACAAAGAGTCAAAAGCTGTACCAGGTAAGCATGGACACTGCTTTAGATCTTGAGTGTAATTTAAGTAAAGGCTTCTTTTTTTTTCACAAATTGTTTGCCGTGTGTGCGCGTGTGTGTGTGGAAGAGACCTTGGGCCCTTTTAAGAGCATTTTGCTGGCGTCCTCGTTGAGAATTGATTGTCTTTGTTGTGGTAATCTGAAATTAATTTGCACTTGAACCCATCTTTCTTCTGGGCTCAATTTTGAAACGCTGTTATAATTACGTGCCCCCCACATGAAAACCAAGAACTAAGACACTGATATGATGAGCCGGAATATTTTAATTCCCCAGGTACTTAAGAGCCCCCTTTTTCTCTCTTTTTTCCTCTCTCTCTCTCTCTCTCCACCCCTCCCTCTATCTTCACTCACGACTTATCTTGCAAGGTAATAAAACAAAATGTTCCCATGCGTGGGGCTTAGGCAAAAGGTATTTGCCTGAGGGGGAACAGTAATAAGCGCTGTATTGCTACACATTTACTCATGTACTTCCTCAGTAGGTCATCTCGTGCTCTTGAATGATGTTAAACTTTGGTTAATGCAAGCTGATGCCCGACTGAGCGCTGTCAATTAAAAGCTGTTCTGTGATGATGAGCAGAGAACAGGCACCCTATATATATATATACATATATATATATCTCACAATACGCACAGCTACCGTAAACACAACAAGGATCAACTTCTCTTCCCCTTTTATTTTAATTTATCGTGGTTAAGTATAGTGGTGTATCAAGTTTCTCCAAATTCCCCAGTAGGGGCTCAAACACATGCAAGCACACACACATATTGAGGTTGTTAACAAGATTTGTTTTGCATTAGTCCGTTCTGACAGGGGGTATTTGTAATATAAAACTATTTAAGACTACCTGCTAACATCTGCTATTGATCTTAGCTGTGTGCCCCCTCCTTTGTTCCCAGCGTGAGCTGCTAATAACCTTATCAGCCATCTTTTAGTTTTAGCTCAGTCTGCTGTTTGTTGTTAGGGTTTTCTTTTTTAACGGGGGGGGCGTAGTATTATCTCGCTAAATGCTGCAGGAACCATCTTCAGTGATTTCCTGCGGTGCTGCCTTGTGCTAAAGGGGCCTCAGAGGTCACTGGCCCTGGGCAGAAATTCTTTCAGTGTGACACCTCGTGTGAGACTCGGAGAGATAAGCAAACAAAGAGCTAGACCCACTGCTGAACATAATTAGTAAAAGCAAACATCTCTCAAATAACTATATTATTGTCTGTACTGATTTGGAGGACATTTACTTGGTATAATTGTCTCATGCAACTGTGTAAATTTACTCAATTTATGTAATTTTTCTATTGTAACATGAAGGTCTGAAAATGCAGAACAAGTATTAAAACACCTTTAAATGTAATATTATTTAGGTAATGCTGTTGTATTTTTTCAGTCTTATTTTTTTCCTATTTGAAACTGCATTGCTTGTCTTGTATCTCTTTTAAATGCATTTATTTTCAACTGTTTGCTCACAGTTGTCTGTGCCTTTTTATTAAATATTATCTTTGAATCACAGGGATTTTCATTTTAGCATAATGTGTACTTTATTTTTTTTTTTAAGCATGCTCATCATAACCTGTCACCTTCCCCTCTCATTGTTTCTCACTCTTTTCACCTGTCTCCTCAGGCTCTTCGCTGTAAACAATCTAATGAAGCCAAACTGCCATGCAAAATATGGAAAACTCTGCTAATTGTCTGTCTTCCCATTGATTGAAGGCTAACTGTGTGTGTGTGTGTATGGAGTCTCCCCTACAGCGAGAGCTGCTGTCTGCTGACAGACATGGCCTGCTGCTAAAGCCATTGCAATAATCATAAAGATTAGGTTAACAGTGGGAAACGGCCGGGGAAGACAAGTGTTCACAGTGGGCTGTTATTTTTGCAATGGTACGGTACTCGCAAAAAAATAACAACCTGCAACTGTAGGCTTGCATGCTGTTTTAGACATAACCCTGGAGCTTATGTGTGTGTGTGTGTGTGTGTGTGTGTGAGAGAGAGAGAGAGTGTGCGAGCATTTGTGCATTTTAAGTTTATGTAATATCATTAATTGCATGCATTATATGAACATGTTATGTATGTTTAAGTACCAGTAAGTGTATTCCTAAAATATATGTAAGGATGTATACAGAGTTGTGAACCTGAAACCTGCAATTTTTACATTCATCACTCATATAAACAGATTTCATTGTTTAAGATTACAATTACTTAGGTCTCAGTAATAATAAAAGAATAAAAAAATAAAAATAAAAAAACTGCAATCAGGTTCAAAGAAGTCGGTCCAAAAAGTCTTTAGATAGCGTAACCTTTAAAAACAAAGAAATCATCATCAATGTAATTACTGCAACAGAATACTCCACATTAATTGTTTTTTTTTGCAATTTTAAAGGATTTAATCCATTTTCAGAGAAATTTCTACAACTTTGTTTATGTACATTGCATATATAGTTACCGCAGAAATCGCAGTAGACTATACACTATCAAAGGACAACAGTATACTGTTGTAGCAAACTGCTCTCAAAGCACTACACTGAGAAACTTGTCATGCAAATGTGTGTGACAGATCTCTTCATAGAGAGAGAAGAACAAAGTAACAAACAAAACAATGCTTACCAGAAACAAAACTTGTGAAGATGACACTCTGTCACTAATTGAATCCGATGGCGGGACAGAAATAGAGAAATGTTGTTCTATTTGTTATACAAAAACAAATTTTATTATACATAATTCACTTTACGCACATTTTGTTATTGCAATTCACACTGCATTACTCTCTGAATTATCATTCTGAATATGCAAGAGCTTTTAATAATTTAACACGCCAGTGTTTATTTTCAACACGCCACAGTTGAAATGAATTTGTTTGAATTTTGTCTCAGTTTTGTTTATTTCCTCTTTTGATATTGCATGTGTTTTCTTCCCCCTCTAGAAAGTGTGCCATTTGAAGAAATTGTTTTTCGAATCCTCAAATAAACCAGCGTTCCTCTTGAGATAGAATCAGAACACATTTGGCTCACAAATGTTAAGAATCTCTCTTCATTATTAACAAATACATTTCGCCGCCTTCAAAGCTTTACATCTGCTATGAGATCTCTGCATTGAATGTGGCTACACGATGTTGCCTCATCTAAAGACTTGCTCACATCTTTTCAATCACTCTCCACATTTCTTTCTGGAAACTTTATCTCTTGACCCCTGCCTGATATGTGCTTTAGGTCCAGCATGTGGCCGGCAGCTTTTTGACTGTTATGTATCTGACATAAACCTCATGCGAGTCATCAAACAACAGAAGCCACATTATTCTTCCACTTTGCCCTGCCTGCTTTTAGCGATAACATCTCGCGCTCATTGCTTTTGACTTGCACGTTACCGACACCAACCTCAAAAGGGGCTTGCCACATTTCACACACACGCACACGTACTGTAGTCTCTCCTTTCTTTCACTCTCTTTTTCTTTCAAATGAAAAAAAAGCAGAGACACACTTGATAGCATCTACCAGTCACAGCTGGGCTTTGCTCGTGTTAGCAATAGGCCACATTTGTTTCCTGAGAAGTCTGAAGTAGAGAACAAGAGGTAACACCAAACTGATACTTGGACTGTGTGTCAGTTGCATGTGCATGGTAGGAGTGTGTACATTATATTCATGTGTGTAGTACTGCATGTGTCTGTGTGCACTCCACTGTTAGTCCAGGGTGGGCTTTTTGTAAAAGCAAAACAAAGCAAAACAAAGCAGCAACATGCTTAATCTTCTCTCTTATCTCTGTTCATGAAGCCTTCCAGGCAATTTTCCATTCCAACTATTGATCCTTATCAGCCACTAACCCTACATAACGGATTATTTCCCCCCAAACTAAAAGCTACTTGTTCCTTCTCACAGCATTTGCAGTGATGTACTATGGTATGAATAAATCAGAAACCAAATATATCCATATTCAAATCAAATTCAAACAGATACAGCCAAAGGCATCATTCTCATTTAATCAGATAAGTTGATTCAGGCCATTTCGGCCATGCTCAAAGAAGCAAAGCAACAGAGAAGTAAAACTGACAGATTTCAAGTTGTTTTTCAGAGCTGTGCATAAAAAAAACAAGACACGGATTTGTATTTCAACTTTTCTCCCTGTATCTGACCATATGGTGTTACACATGCATATACATGTGTGGATGTTGATACTACCGAGAGATGAAGGGAGATAAAATGAAGTTGACCTCGCCATAGGCAAGTGAATAGAAATTCAAACTCCTCTTCCTGGTGAAAAAAATAAAATCTGCACTACATTTGTAACAATGATTAAAGGGAAGGTTTATTATACAACATAGAAGGTTTATTATACAACAACATGCAATAATCATTTAATTTTAAGCTCAATTGTAGTTTACAGAGAAATATAATAAGGGTGAGTACTTTTTTTTAAGTCATTGTTTTATTTCTTAATGACTAAAAAGTCAGACATTTTTAGTAATGAAGTAAATTATATGGTATTTAATATTTCTTGCCTTTTACTCAGAAACAGGCGCGTGTCCGTGACAGCTATAGACTCTCTGACTGTATAATACAGCAGAGGACAGACGCACTGATCTTTTACACCTGCCATGATATTGGAGGCCATGGAACTACAGTGTGGCGAAATGGTCACGATGGTAGATTGTGAGAGTTAGTATGGATTTGCTGTCAGTTGGCCGTGCACTTCTCCTGGCTGTGACTGACTGATGGGTCGAGGCCTCAGGTAGGAAGCAGCGAGACAGGCTGGAGTTAAGCACTGCTTACTGTCTGGCTTGTGGGATATAGTCTCTCTTTCTCACACACACATACACCCCTCCAAACCACCGTCCGTACACTGTGTGTACTCACAGATGGATGGACACACATAAGTAACAATGCACATGCACACATCATAAGAAGATATGCAAAAGCACATGCATGCCTCAGACCCGAATGCACACACAGAAAGAGTGACATAGACACACACACAGACGCTTCAGCAGGGGGCTGATGACATGATGGATCGCTTGTGTCAGTGTCAGAACAGTCAGAATCAGCCAGGTGCTGATAAGGTGCGCTAGACCAGACCTACCCCACCCACTACCAATCCAGTCTAATAGCTCTCTTCCCTTTATAACCTGCACACAACCTGTCTGTGAGGAAGTGTGTAAGTGTTACTGGTGTTTTATGTATTCGTGGCTGTATGTGTCTGTCTGAAAGTGGGTGGGGGATTGCACATGTGTGTGTCATGGGTGTTTGTGTGACTCTGTTTGCATGTTGCTGCCTATATAAAGCAAACACACACATCTGTACGCACATGTGCCCACATCACTTATTGAAACAGAGCGGTTTGGCACAACAGCAGGCTGAATTGAGTACCTGCAGCAGCTTTGCCACCTGTCGTTTGTTATCCATCACGTGAAGCGACGCCCCGGCTTCAGTTATTGATGATGTGTATGGTAATTCCACTTCTAGCACTTCAGCGATAGGAAGCTGATACTGTGAATGAGGAAATGTGGATGGCGTCAAATCTACTCAATTACTGTTATGAATAGGTTCTTCAAACTGTCCTGAATTGACCATCTATCTTCACTGATGGGCTTGACAAAGTAGTCATATCACATCCATGGCTGTAGAGTTAGAGGCATATAGAGCATTTAAAAATCATTAGGTTGCAGGTTATACAATGTTAGCTTTTACACGGCTAGACCACCGGATAGTTAAAATTAATATTTTAAGATTAGCTTCCGGCTGTTCCACGTGAGTTCAAACGGGGACACCTCTGTAAACAAAGTAAGAGAGCTTGTTTGGTATTGTGTTCTCATTTGCCCAATTAGACCAGCAACACTGTGCTCTCCCTAGGTGCTAACTCGCTAAATGGGAAATTACACCATAAAGATAAGGGAGTGTCGGAGAATGTTTAGGGTCTCAGAGTAGTGCTTTCAGCACGACTGCTCAACACAGCCTGAGTAGAATTAATGAAGCCTCTGTGGCGGCTTCCTGATGCATTTTTAAACAGCTCCTTTTCATTCCTGCAATGACATTTTGATTGCATTTGTTTCAGCAATATCTGCATGAGAGCGAGCGAGGGAGACAGACACAGAG
Organism: Helicolenus hilgendorfi; assembly: GCA_916700815.1. Taxonomy (NCBI): domain Eukaryota; kingdom Metazoa; phylum Chordata; class Actinopteri; order Perciformes; family Sebastidae; genus Helicolenus; species Helicolenus hilgendorfi. The sequence continues at coordinate 21,794 of CAKALG010011196.1, forward strand.
AAACTAAGAGAGAGAGAGCACATCCCCTAAAAATAAATACATCACTGTTCCGCCAAAGTGACTCTGACATGGGTTGTACAGACAGATATCACATTTAATATGAGGACAGAAATAATGGGTTTTGCAGCAAACTGTAATTTGATAGCAACTGATTCTTAATACCGCGAGCGCGGTGTCGTGAATTCTAAGAGCCGATGCACATGCGGCCTCTTACTGACGCAAAACGGGTAAATCTTTTAATTCGTAGGAATTCTAATGCAAACATATGATGTGGAGATTGAACCGTAGTGCGTCCGTGTGTGTGCGTGTCTGTGGAGGGTTGCCATGATCAATTTAACAGTGTGTATGAACTTATGTGTCACAATTATTTTTACATCTCCTGAGATGTAGTAATAATATACTGTAGGGATGGATTCGCAGCACATGCGAGGAGCAGGGCAACTGAGCAGTTTAATGACTTACACAATTAGTAGCCTTAGCGAAAGTACATTTCTAGAATAATATTGCACCTCTGTGAAAGGGTTACCCTGATATTTTAATAGATGAGTGCCCTGAGAGAGAGATGGAGAGAGAGAGAAAGGGGGGAAAAAAGCTAAGGTCACTGATATCGCAAGGCACCATAGGATAATAAGCACCACAATCTCTGGTTACACATTGTTTTTAAATTCTTTTAATTGCATCTTCCCGGCTCTCATCGGGGGTGGCGACCCTAGAAGTGGGGTACGAGGTCATCCTCCAGCAGCAGCCTT
>CAKALG010011198.1:3244-15535 GCA_916700815.1 Helicolenus hilgendorfi
CTTCGGCCTCCTCGCTATCCTGCGCCGCTTCGCTCTCTTGTTCCTCTGATTTGCTCCTAATTTTCCTTCCCTGGTTTTTTCCCTTTTTAGTGTGTGTGTGTGTGTGTGTGTGTGTGTGTGTGTGTGTGTGTGTGTGTGTGTGTGTGTGTGTGTGTGTGTGTGTGTGTGTGTGTGTGTGTGTGTGTGTGTGTGAATTAGAATTAGAATTAGAATTAGATACAGAGAGTTTCAGAAAGACAGAGGGAGGTAGAGACGGAGCAGAGCAGACAGTGAGGGAGTGAGATGTGAGTGAAAATGAGAGGTTGAATCAAAAGTGTTGCCATTTTGCCCGGCTGTGGGAAAAAGAGTCATGTGACGGCTGGAGCCAACGGCCAAATTCAAGGAGAAGCTGTATTTATTGTTTTTAAGGGGTTATTTTGTAAAAAAAAAAAAAAAAAATGTGGATCATTTCCGAGGACAAAGTGAGGCTTTATTCCTGAGAGACATTGAGGGGGAGACAGAGAAAGAGAGAGATTGAATACCTCTTTGCGGCAGCCTCCTAATTGGTCTCATTACTGTGTAACTTCCTGGTGAATGCAGGCCGCTCTGACCTTGGCCTTTGAAATATAGACCCATGGCGTCTCGGAGCTGCCGGCCGAGGGAGGACTTGGAGGAACAACCACTCTCTCTGTCAGCCAGCGCATGCCTCTGTGTGTGTGTGGATATATGTGAATGAGCATAATGTGTGTGTTCATGTTATCTGTGTGCCCAAGAAAGACTGGGACACTTGTAGGAGTTAGTGGTGATCCGTCTGACGTGAATCTGGTACACCGACACAGAATCTGTATCTACGTCCAGTCTGACTGTTGACACACACCGTGCTGCTGGGACCTCAAACTTGTACATTTTCCTGTACTCCAGGGAATAAAACCCTCCAAATTGACATTCCTTCTCCACCATAGCAGCTCAAACAGGAGCAGTGTGTGCATGGTGCACTTTTACAGTGTTTTTCTCTGCTGTCAAACACAGTGGATGTCTGTCACTCGCTTGAGAAGAGCAGGGAAATGTCCCTCAGGCCAGTTAGCGTCCCAGCTCTTACACAACTCTGCCTTTTTCAACCCAGCATGAACAACTGCTCTGTAATCATAAATCATTCACTACATTCTTCTAGATCAAAAAATCCATCCATCTTTTTAATTTTCAGTCTCTCTTTCTTTCTCTCTCTCCTTCTTGTTCTGGCTTTCTCTGAATTTAAGTCATTCTGTCTGCTCCAACCTACCATTATTTTCAACCTTGGGCATAGTTGTGGTAAATTTGAAGTGATGTCTGATGACTTCTACTGTACAGACATTGAAATTGTATGTTTATGTGAGAGGTTTATCAGACTACATCTCGAATACTACAACCAGCCATGTCTCCTGGAAATGCTTTTCTGTTTTTTTTTGCCAATGATGCTTGGAGGGAAAATGTGCTGTCAGGATTATGTTCAGTGTTGGTTCATATTTTTTCCAGTGAAGGAAGTTTTTGTACTGCACAAATCATAGGAAGGTGGTTAGGGGAAAGCCTGGTTTTGGTTCAGTGTTAATTAAGTAAACACAGCATGTCTCATGCTTCAAACCACTGTTGACTTTTTGAATATTTAAAGCAGGGCTCCAGAGTGCAACCAAAAATCTGTCAAGTGCTACTAAACATTTTCATTGGTCGCACTGGTGCACCTGACATTTAGCAGTTCTGTCTCTGTGTGTGTATGTGTGAAACCGCGCCTTGTTCTTCTCCTCCAGCGACTTCACAACTACAAAACATACCGGTAATTCAAAATTATGAGAACTATTTGATTTTTTTTTCGTAAAAAAGAATGCCGCGTAGCCCTTTACACCTAAACTCACTATTGACGCGTCCAGGAGATCCACCCTATTTTTCCCTGATAATGCCACATAGTGAACAACAAATTCATGTTAAAATAAAACACTAGAAGAAAACTAGAAGAGCTAGTTAACGGGAGGTGCCATTGATTTACGTCATGAGGCATTCTAGTCTATAAAAATAAGTGTTTTGTAATAGCGATGGTAAATTCTAAAGTTATCGTGATGTGTTCAAATGTAATCTTGTAAAATTTAGTTTTTGGCGAGAAACTTGAATAACTCCAGTTGTTTGAAGGAGATTTTTTCACAGCAATATAAAATAGATAATGAAGAGGAAATTAGGAAGAGAAAACAGTATGCAAACGTCATAAAGGAATTTATGTTGAACTACATGGGATTTATTGTTTTACTTTTGATTTTTACAGTGGTGTCAAATTGGTATCGAGAATCGTGGAATTTCAGAGTCCTGATTTAAAGCCACAATTCCCCCTTACCTTAACCAAGTGTTTGGAGTGCTTAAACATAACCATAAAACAACTTAATTATGCTTGAGTTGCTACGAGCTGTATTGTATTGAAAGAGCATACATTTTAGGAAAACGTATGTTGTCAATGAGCGCTTTGTTCTGCTACTGGGTGGAAAACTACTGACATTGTGTGCAGCATGAAATCAGATTGCAGTTGCAATTATTAGCTGACTTTTTATTAAAACAACATGTATTTGTTTGGCTGTGCTGTAAACAAATACAGTGGCACTTCTGTTGTATTTCTGAAAAAGTAGTTGCTCAACAAGTGTTTCCTGTAGTTTTAAATTTGCTGTTACCACCAGAAAAAAACCTAATTCAGATGGCATTACCTTTCTCTCAAGATGCTGTTCAGATTAGTATATAAATGTAATTTTAAGGGTGGCTTCAGCAGTGTCATGTCTGTCCACAGCATTGCTTCAGCTCTCTTTTATTTAAATATATCCATTATTTATCGCACTGTAACAGAAAGGTTAACAGACCTCCTGTCATTGTGGATAGCCTTTTTGTTTGCTTAATTATACCGAATTATGTAGTTTGCAGCTCATTCTCTATCTCATTACGTACTCATACTCATTTCCCTCTTTGCCTTAACAGTAGGTTATCCTTCCTCATACCTCCCCTGTCATTCACTGAGAAGAACACACTTATTCCTTCTCTCTCATTTGGTCGTCCTGCCATTCTGTGTAGCCATCTGTAGCCTAAAATGAATGTTTGCCCGGTGACTGCGTTGGCCAGCTGCTGCAGATGTCTCAGTGGGCCTATACATAGAGTCACTCTAGACTGAAAGGCCAATCTCCACGCTCAAATCAGCTCATCTAACTACACAAACACACACACACTGTGGAAATCAGTCAGGCTGCAAAATCCAGACAGATTTAAGGCTGCAATACATAAACACTATTCAAAAAACATGCCTGAGTGAATGCTAACATGGCCTGACACTTGATATGTTGTAACTCCGCTGTGCAGTCAAAGTGATGCATAAAATCACTTTTTACATTGTAGTGTATCAAATGCCATAGTAACCTGATTGTTGTCATTAGTATTATGTTGACGCTGAGTGAGTTATCGTTGAGCTGGCGCTCTGTTAGCCACGGAAAACCTGAGTCCAACTGACACCTGACATCTGTTTAAACAGTGTTGTCATCAGGGTGCCTGTCTGCTGTTCCACCTGGGTCTGTGTGAGTAACAATGGGCCTCATGCAAGAACATTTTCATATTCTTTTCTTAAACTTTTTCTTTCTTTTTTTCGTACTGTGGGCTCGTAGGAGTGTGCCACGTTAGATTCAGAAAACACTCTTGACTTCGGATAACTGTGTAAATGACTAATGTAAACAGGATGGATGCTGCCTGTGCGTAAATGAGCGTGTGTTCATTAAATTTGACTTTTTTTTACAGTTTTGAAATTGATTTTTTCATGCCAGAATTTATATATTTGCTTAATTTGAGTCTATGCGGGGGTAGAAGGAAGTTGCTGCTTTACTGTTGTAGTCTGAGTAACGTGACCTCCACGATCAGGACATCTCAGACAACATACATGCTGAAAATCAAACATTTTTTGTATCAATTTAGATATTTAAAAAAATAAAAGTCCCTAGAAGTGTATGATTCAACTTCTTCTCATGGTCTAGTGTTAAAAAAGTTAACAAAAATCGCAATAAATTGTAATATTGAATCACAATACATGTAGAATCGCAATACATATCGTATCGGCACCCAAGTATCGTGATAGTATAAAATCGGGAGATAGGTGTATCGTCCCAGCCCTACCGGTTGAACCAAACCTCTTATCTAAAACAATAACAGCCTGAGCTAGCAGCTGACTGTAGTGAGCATGTAATAGTTTGTGGAACAGAAACCAAAGGAAAACAGCACACTCCTACATGTTATTTAAGAAACATGGGTGGGATGCTATTTATAACAATATTATACTCGGTACGTTTCTGTTTTTGAATGGAGGTTTTGTTTTGTTTGATGGAGGTGGGACGCAGACAGAGAGCATTCAGGGCTTCAGGGGTCAGCTGGTGGGAGTGAGCGGCAGGTTGACAAATGGCACACAGTGTATCTGTGTCTCCGTCAAAGAGCCTTATTGATGAGTTGTGGAACGAAGACGCAGATAAAGACGAGGTGGCATTCTCTCATCCCGACATGTCACAGCATGGAAAGACTGTGTACTGTATGTCTGCACTAATGCATTACTCTGTTCTTCCATCACCCCTCCTGTTACATAACCCACCCCAAGCCCCACATTATGTACCATTCATCCACACACACACACACACTCCACTGAACAATAGACTTGACAGATGCACGCAACCCACAAACTTTTGCAGATGAAAGCAGACGTGCTGTTCTTACTGTACACATTTGCACATCATTTAAAATGTTCTCAGTGTTTGATAGTCTGTAAACAGACTTTGCTCAGACATTTATCCAATAACGGCACTCGCAGCTGCTTCGGACCCCACTGACTGGGGAGTGACTCAGACACTAGAAACACCCAGTAACATAAATATAGTAAGATAAACAGACCCGACAAGCTGCTGGATGAGGCCGCTGTGTTATATAAAGGCGGCGGCCTATTTAAGACATGCTGGCAAATGCAAATGCTGTCTCATCTCTGCACCTGGAAATAGACATGCAGCCACAGCAACTTACTACAAATAAAATATAGAAAAGAGGTCAGGAAAAAACAGCATAGTGAAGTTTTGTGTGTGTTTACATGTGGGCTGATGGAAAGTGGGCCGGGTCGGATGAGTTGTTTTATTGCCTGTTGATTGAAAGGAGCCTCGGGGCTGCAGACAGAGGGTATGACATAACTAGGGGATGTAGAAAAAGTAAATGATGGACACAATGGTGCAACTCCAGGCAAGACAACCCAAGCTCGGGGGTAAAAAAAAAAAGGGGGAGTTTAAAGAAAGGAGATAGAGGAAGGGGGGAGGGAAGCAGACGAGAGGGAGGACCAGATAAAGAGGTGGGAGGTGAGATAGAGTTAAGGAAAACAAAGTGTGGAAAGTCGGCTGGAGAGAGTTGAGAAGAAGAAGAAGAGGAGTGGGGGAGAGACATTATCATAAATCTTCTGTTAGCGGAGCAGTTACAGGCTGTAAAAACTGTCCCCGGGATGAATTGCTGTGAAATACACACTTCAGCCCCGTCAGTATCTCCGCAGCATTGACGTCAGAGTCTCTCAGTGAGAAGGAGAACAGTAAATATCAGGCTGGGTTTGAAAGAGGTTTGTGAGGATTAGGCCTAACAAAGGACACCTGCTTACTATGGCTGCTGCTACAAAAAGCTGTAAGACCACTTTACTGGAAGTCAAACACTCTCTCTCTCTCTCTCTCTCTCTCTCTCTCTCTCTCTCTCTCTCTCTCTCCATGAAGGGTTATTATGGTGAAACTAGTGGACTTTGTTCTACTATGGAGCAGCGGGAGCCCCTTCCAGCAGTATAGATAAGACCAGAGAGGCGATGTGTGTCAGTGTGATCATGGGAGCATGAAATAAAAACAGCACTGGAATGCCTGTATATTATTTGTTTATTCAAGCCCACTGACACACACCTGAGCAGCCACAGAGGTTGTCAGGTGTGGTGACACAATTCAACCTGACCTGGTTAATGCACTCAACTATCTTTGACCTTACAAATTATACTGTACTGGGTGTATGTATTATGGCTGGGAAAATACATGTATCTCCCAATTCTATACTATCGCGATACTTGGGTGCTGATTCGATATGTATTGTGATTTTTATGTATTGCAATTCTACAAGTATTGCAATTATTTATTGCGATTTTTGTTCATTTAAAGTTGAACCATACACTTCTAGGGACTTTTACTTATATCAAAATATCAAAATCACAGTAAAACTGATTTTCAGCATGTATGAAGTCAGATGTCCTGAAGTCAAATATATCAGTCATTTTTCCAGCAACCCAAAAATCAAAGAATAAAGACAATACAAATTAGGGGTATTTTCTTTTTAATTTAAAAGGGACATGTAATGTTTTATACTTTTGGTGAATATAATCCAACCAATCTTATTTCTTTAATTATATGTGTTTTGTATATACAGTTCCCTTTGTTAACTACTCATTTTGAAAACCAGATGTAGTCACACGTGTATACTTCCGCTAACTTAGCCCAGTCCGTCGCTAGCTCTCCCGTCAGCTCCGTTTTCTTTATACATCCATGGTCAGCTCCAACGGGGCCGTTTGAATGCATTTAACATAATTCCAGTATATTGGTGCTCTCCAGGTGTAGCGATGGCTCATTTGACCACGGAGATGCGAGTGACGGCTGGCTTGGTTACCACAATACGATAACGTTTCCCGTCCATTACAAAGTTAGCATGCAGTTTTAGCCGTGATGTCTAGCTCTGCTTTTCCTGGCAATGTGTGAAACCCAAAGTGTTTCCATACTTTATTGTGTGTGTGGTGTTTACCACTTTGGATTTAAAATGTGAGGTTTGCAGGTCATATCCACGCGGACGTCGCCTTACTCAGACTACAACAATAAAAGCGGTAACTTCCTTCTACCATACATGTAGGCACATAGGTGAATTGATTTCTTTTCCCACCCCTAGTGTGTATGTGCAAACAGGCCAAACATAGAGCTAGAGTGACACTGGGGGTGATCTATGGGGGTGTGAGGTGACCAAATCACTATTTTACAATCCCAAAGTCATGTGACGTTATAACACAATTAGAACAACACTCCAAAAAAAGGGGGGATGGATTCTCGCTGAAGAGACTGTGAGGATTATTTCAGAGGTCTGACATCATGTCGGTCGCTGATCCTGGTTCAGACTAAAAAAGTCTGGACCTAGACTTACACATGATGGACAACCATCACCCTTTCACACTTGTCCCCCCGACTCCCAGAGGAGGAGAGTATGGGTGAGGAGAGAGATTACACACCCCTGCCGGGCCATTGAGGCCGAGTAAGGGGCATGTCACACTGCTGAGAGCAGAGCCCCTTTAAGCCCAATCTCAAGGGTTTATCCCACAGCTCAGGGCTTTAAACCACATATCAATCTTCATGCCAAATGTCAGATTTAAGGCTATATAGGGCATACATATTACTGAGCACATATTTTTCATGTTTTTGGCTCTTATCTATCTGTAGTCTAAATGTCACAGTGCCAACTGGGTGAAGTCATAACAAGTCATTGAAGTTTTCATATCGAGTGATAAGAACTCAAATGTGTTACTATATTTGGGGTTTATTAAATAATAGCACTATAATATCTCTCTATGCTCCACATATCCTTCAGTCTGATGTTTGGCATAAACACTGACACGTGCCTGATAGGAGCCAAAACAGCACCTCTGTTCAAAATATGGGTTCACTGAATATCAATAGAAGAAAGTCTCGTATTTCTCCATCCCGCCGTCTCCCCGTTATCCCCCTCAAAACAAATAATCTCACCAGGCAATTTGTTTGCTGTGTCAGTGCACTGTTTGGAAAATAAAGATTTCGTCAGCACCTTCCCGTTTGCAACGTGACCTCCTCTTACAGGACACATAGGCTCTGCATTTCATGGAAAACACACAAACACAGGCACGTGTTGACGGGCGCCAACGCAAACAGGGAGACGGGGAGAGACAGATGCACGAGTGTTATTTCATTTGTTGTTGTTTGTTGTCGAGGAGCAAGCTGAATCAGCATTGTTGTGGTTGTGCTCGGAGACCACCTACAGTACTGTCAGTTATGCAAGATGTTTAAAGTTTTTCACTCCCATCAGTTTGTTCAGATTCCTGACGTGTGATTGGTGCATTGATGATCCATTTGTGAGACTCAAATTTGTTGACCTGATTCTTAAACTCAGGTCCATCATCCCCACCGATTGAGCGTGGGAACCCCCTGACAACTGGTTATCTCTGCTTCAGGCATCTGCCCTGTGCACCACTATCATATGTCACACATGTATGCAACATACATAACATATGCACATATATGAAACAACACACACACATACCATGTTCCCCCAGCTGCTGCGGGTCACTCGTTTTTGTCACTGTGACCCACGTCTTCTGTCGCTGGGGAGAAAACCAGAGCTGGTCTCAGGTTGCACTCCAACATCTGCCACCTTTGGCGTACATCTTTCCCACACATCCTACATAAAAAAAATGTTCTTCAAAAGTAAAAGTACCCAGGAAAACTTGACCAAAAGTGTATGGACAGCACCCAATTATACCCTTATGTGATTGTTGAGCATCTCATTCCAAAATCATGTTCATTAATGCTGCTTTTCTACTTTTCTGAGAAGGATTCCCACTAGATCGTGGAGCCTGGCTGCAGGGATTGGCTCCCATTCAGCCACAAAAGCATTATTGATGTGGGTCACTGATGTTGGGCTCACAATTCATCCCAAAGGTGTTGGCTGACATTGAGGTCACAGCTCTGTGCAGGCCAGTGAAGTTCTGCCACACCAACTGGAAATATAATTTCATTATAGACCTGGCTTTTTGCTTTGAGTTATGTTGAAACAGGAAAGGGCTTTCCCCAAACTGTAATGGAGGCATACTAGTCTAAAATATCTGTATAATATCAAAATTTAAAGGGTAACTTTCTATGTTTCAGCCTGGACCCTATTTTCCCATGATGACTAATGGTGACAACAATTTCTGAAATTGGTCCAGTACAAATATAATATCAGTATCATGTGCAATACTACTTTTTACATTATCATGTGCAATATCACTTCATTGTGTGCAATATTACTTATTTTTCTGTTTGTTAGCTTACTTTACCTTTTTTATTTTACTTATCTTATCTTATTTACTCATTTTACTAAATGTGTCTTACTTATTTGTTATTCTATTAGGCACTGGTGCTAGAAATAGTACTTTTTTATTTTATACACTTGAATTTGTTGTAATTTTGTTGTATTTTTGAGAAATCTCTAGCACAAGAATTTCCTTCGGGATTAATAAAGTTCTATCTTATCTTATCTTATCTTATCTTATTGAGGGCGAGCGCTTTAGATGGCAGCTGCTGCAATATGGTGCTATTGGGGCAAGCTGACACCGTCATTTACGTCCACTAAAAGTTCTTGTTTTTGCCATGACAGGCTCTGCTTGTTATTATAAGTGTCTGACATTATGGAAAGAGTGTTGTTCCAACAAGAAGTCGGGTTATGAAATCTGGCGAGGTGACGTGTTGCCGGTGGAATAGTGGAATACTGTACATCCAGTAAGTATTAAGTAACATAATCTGTAAATACTATGTACTCAAACCTACCTCAAAACTGTTCTTAAGTACACTATTTGACCCTATTACCTCCCAGTGTGGTTGTGAGGATGAAGTCTTATCTCTCTGTATGCCTTTTTCATGTGTTGGAGAGTTTACTAGCACACGACACAAAAGGACCAAAACATTTATTAAGGGGGATTTTGGGGCTTGGCATGTTTACAAGCCGTCCTCATAAAAGAAAATCTAAATTGACTCTGCCTTAAATATGAGAGAAAAATATTAGAAACTTAATATCTCTCTGCTGTCAGACCGTTCACCAAAATCCCCCTTGTTTTCCAAGAAAATCCCCATTGTGTTGATTTCCTAAAACAACCCCCACTCTCCCCCCTTTAATTGGCTGAAACCAAATGTTTCGCTCACGGGGATTCATGTGATACGAGCCATTTAACTTCGTACACGATCATCATTACCTGCGTGTCTAAATGAGATGTTTGTGCGTAATGAAAAGCTCCGCCACACATTCTTACATAATCTTCTCTCTGTATCAGTGCCAGAAAATGTGTTAATCCACTCTGTGTAATTAAAGCAGCGGCGAGAGCAGCTCATTTAAAGGAGTTATGGCACAGCGGGAATTACTTTTTTTTTTTTACTTTTTAGAGTTCATAGAAACCAAAATTCAAACATCTGTGCTTATTTTAGAATGCACCTGACAAAAGTCTGAACGATTTCCTCCCCACCTGATCTTTGCATCAATTAATCAGCGGCTCATGTCTGTTACAGACACACACACACATACACACAGTCATGTGCTGATATGAATAGCCGCCATTGATGCGTTTCTCTTTGAGGCCTGCCCCCAGCGTGAGTGCTGTGCTGAGCAGGTAAGTGGTGGTGGGTAAACCGATCTACCACACACACACACACACAGACACACACACACCGTTGCTATTGTTCCCCCCCTCCATGTTTTCCCATGTCTCCCTGCTTCCTGGGCCCCTGCACTACCTGCCGGCACATTCCTGCTCTGTCAAATCTCTTTGTGTTCACGCTCTTTGTTGCTCTGTTTCCACTGTCACTCTTTCTTTATTACCCTCTTTGCCTGTTCCTCTCTTCCCCTTTGCATGCGTTATCTGTTATGCTGTTATGTTCCGTCCACCGCTGACCTGCCACACTCAAACCAAACACAACACGGCCAACACGGTCAGGTCAACGTGACAGTATGCGGGCTCTCATCAATATTATGATCATTGTGAGGCATCATAAGACAATAATAATAATTTCTGCTCTATCAGAAACCTTTATTATATATTTGACATGACATATTCCTTTATTTTCAGAAATATGGTATTTTTTTATATCCTTTCTATCGCGATGTAGAGAAGGCCTGTATTTATTTATTTATTTTTCTCTATAATTTTACTTAAAACTGTTCTTAAAATGAGAAAATACTCAACTTTTCTTTTGTCAAGTATTATACCACACAGTAGTATACAAAAATAGGCTTTACCATGTGGTTATTTCATATAGACTATTTTTATTTATTTGATCAAGTAGAAAACATGCTATATAGTGATATATATCGTTATCGAGATATGTAATGACCTATATCGAGATGAAAGATTTTGGCCATATCGGCCAGCCCTACCCCGATTTATGGCTGCAGTAACCAATAGGCAACAGACAATGTAAGGAAGTCAGAGAGTATCAAGAGATAGAAACATTGGTTTTGGTCTTTTCATGAGATTTGTTGACAATACGAAAACATTGAATACCACCAGCCTTATGCTTTAAGTGCCAAAAGCTGTTGGTGGAGGTGTTTGAATGTTTTAGACCATTGACTATAAATTGTGTTACTTTACATTCATGTTAGTACATTTCCAAATCGTATAAGCCTGAAGACATATGGTAAACGATATGTTTTCCAGAAGATAAATCCAGACAATAAAGTGAGAAAACACTGATGTCACGAATCAAGATCTCAAATCTCAGATGCCAAAAAAAGCCTGCTCACAGCAACACCCCTGTAACAATAATGTAGCATAACTCTGACAAAAACATAACGGTGAAACGTGAATGGCAGTGGCTACAGTAATGATGTGTCGGCACAATCTAGCAGCTTTATTGGGGCGCCTTCCTGCCCGAGTGAATGCCCTGGGACTATTATTTGGTTGGTGATAAAGGGGAGATTTACAACCCAGGGACAGAATCAGTCTATCTTCACTCCATCAGTCCTTTTACTCACTCCTGCACTAATGTTAACACTTCACCCTCTAGCAGCAACCGTAATCCACCTCAATCAGTGAAGTCCTTCATCTCTCCGATTATACAGAGTGGCAAAATCACACAAATCAAGTAAGACCCCACCCTCAGGTGTGGTAAGAGATACAAGCGTCGGGACAAGTATTCTCCCAGATGTGAGTGTTTACTGTTTCTCTGTCCGTCCTCTGGTCATTTAGTGAAGCACTTAGTGACCCCCGACACCCATTCACAAAGTTTAAAGCCCCTTTCACCCCTCCTTCACAGTTTTTTTTCCCCATCCTCTGCTCAACTCCAACCCATCCACCACCACCACCACCATGTCTCTGATCTTCTTCCCCTTCCCTAACCCACTATAATGATGTCCCCTGAAGTCTTAGCCCCACACCCCTCAGCCGTCCCATCCCCAGGGGGCCCCCTTAGAGCCTGACTGGGTGGTCCCCCCCTACACCAATCCAACCCCCCTCTTTAGGGT